>JAJJKE010000055.1:0-246733 GCA_022376655.1 Xylariomycetidae sp. FL0641
GAGAACTTCAGACGGGGCCGGTCAAACATCCTGGTAGTGACAGATGTCGCTGCTCGCGGTATAGACATTCCTGTTCTAGCGAACGTGATCAACTACGATTTCAGTCCTCAACCCAAAATTTGGGTACACCGAGTTGGACGTACTGCGCGAGCAGGGCAAAGGGGATGGTCTTACGATCTCGTCAGGGATACGGATGCTCCATATCTTCTCGACCTTCAGTTATTCCTGGGCAGGAAACTTATCCTCGGTAGAGAGGGCAAGGAGACCCCGAACTACGCGCAAGACATGGTACTCGGCGCACCCATCAGAAGCAAAGTTGAGAACCACGTCGAATGGCTCAACAAGGTGCTCGGCGAAAGCGAAGACATCAGTGCCATACGAAGAGTCGCCGAGAAAGCAGAGAAGCTCTATTTGAAGACGCGCAATTCAGCCTCGAGCCAGAGCGCACGCCGTGCGAAAGAGATCGTCTCTTCCAAAGGCTGGTCCCAAATACACCCATTGTTCGGAGACGAGCAGGGTGATGCTGAAGATGCTCGGGCTGCCTTACTTGCCAAGATCAGCGGCTTCAAACCACAAGAGACGATCTTCGAGATCGGGAGAGGCGGAAAAGGATCCAAAAGTGATGCAGTAGACATTATGAAGTCCATCCGGGAGCGCTTTGGTCCTAGGAAAACTAGGAAGGGGGCAGAGGACTCAGGAGGATCTTCAGACGAGGATATATCCGATGCTGAAGGGGACAGCTCGGAAGGCTTCGAGGACGAGGACGAGGACGAGGGCGAGGCCGACGATAACTCCGATGAGGACGCAGCTTCCGCAGCGGGAGAAGAGTCAGATTCCGACCTCGAAGTAACTATCTCGAACGACGCCACTGGGGGGCGCGGCAGCAAAAACGGGGCCACATCCGCCGACCCGTCCGCCTGGCAGGACTCGGACGTGTTCATGTCCTACACGCCACGGACGGTGAACGCGGCCGAGGAGAGGGGTTACGGAGTGCACTCGGGCGGCACGAGCAACGGCAGCCACTTCGTGGAGGCGGCGCGCGACGTGACGATGGACCTGGGCAACGACGAGGGCGCGAAGGCGTTCGGGGCGCCGACGCGCGCGGGCCTGCGCTGGGACAAGAAGAACGCCAAGTACGTGGCGCGGGCGAACGACGAGGACGGCAGCCGGCAGCAGGCGCGCGGCAAGACGGCGGGCGGCAGCCGCCTGGTGCGCGGCGAGAGCGGCGTCAAGATCGCCGCCTCCTTCCAGAGCGGCCGCTTCGACCGCTGGCGCAAGGCCCAGCGCCTCGGCCGCCTGCCGCGCGTGGGCGAGGCCGAGAAGCGCTCCGGCGCGCCCGCCGCCCCCGGTCCGGCGGCAGGAGGAGGAGGGGGAGGGGGAGGGGGAGGGGGAGAAGGACCGGGACCGGCGATGGGCGGTCCCCGCTACCGCCACAAGCAGGAGAAGGCGCCCAAGGCCGCCGACAAGTTCCGCGACGACTACCACGTGCGCAAGAAGCGCGTGGCCGAGGCCAAGGAGAAGCGCGTCGGCCGCTTCCGCGAGGGCGCCGGCAGCCGCAAGGAGATCAAGAGCGCCGACGACATCCGCAAGGCCCGGCAGCTCAAGGAGCGCCGCAAGGCCAAGAATGCCCGCCCGGCGAGAAAATAGGTTGTGGTGTTGCCGGTGCTGTTGCATACGTCTTGAGGCTTTGGTGCCTGGTTCAGCCACACGTAGTAGAGTTTTCCAATCGATACCCTTTGGGCATGTTCAACTCCAGTCACGCATCTGGTCACTGCTTACGGTCTCACCACAATGGAGCACCTTGTTTGGGAGGGTTGCTCATACGTAAGAAGTATAGCGGAGTGGTGCCAGCAGAATTGGCAATATATTACTCCCTTCTAATGGTACACTGTACGAGCCGGTAAGCCAGACGCCTCTGCGCCGATGAGCTCACCCCGCGAGTGCTATGTCCTCTATTCGTCAAGTCCTCAATACCTGGAATGCTTCCTTCTATTTGTCTGCCTCCCAGTTCGGGTTCTGTTATCGTGTTAGTAACTGCAAGCTCGTTGTTCCATGGTTGAGCCATCTTACCTTGCGCAGTATGCACAGGCCCTCCAATGTGCTATTCAGACTGATGTACTCCTCGTCCTCAAGCTCCGCTCGCTCACCATGTGCTAGGAGTACGGGGGTGTTTTGGGTCTGCCACCCAGTGATGGTCTTGGGCCTTCCAGCTTGACCAACCACATCAACAGCTTGACCGACGCGCACATTGACTGTCAGGGGCTTCAGATCCTCGTCGAGAGTTACGAGGAAGCGCGGGTGCATAGCAGTGACGAGGAAGTATAGGAGGTAGTGAGAAGTAGAGGTGACGAAGGACTTGGCGTCGATCATGGCAACCAACACAGCAAGCAAGCCTGCTGTCGACACACGTGAGAGGATCTGTCGGTCTGTATGGAAGGGGTTGAGGGACATGGTGCCCTTGCCCATGTGCAGGAGACCCTGTGCTATGCGGACCATGAAGAGCGATTCTTGCTCGCGGTGGTAGTAGCTAGCCAGCTGACGTAGGAGCTGGGCTAGCCTGGCGTTGTTGGTGCCTGCCCCGAGCAAACCCATGGCGAAGATGGCGTTGATGGCAACTTCGTTGTCGTTGTCGTGGCTGTATCGGGAAAGCGTGTCGTAGACTTTCATCTGCGGGTTGCTTGGACTGATCAAGCCCATGGCCAGGGGTACGGCACGGCGGATGTTCGCTTCTCCGTAATGCATGAGATGGCCGAACTGCCGCAGTACCATCTCCTGGCCAACGTCCTCGCCCATTGCTACAAGCGCGATTCCGATGACCGCATATGCCTGCAATAGCTCGTCACCACGCTTCTCTTCCGAGTCTTCGATCTGTTCGTTGCAAATGTGCAGCAGCTCTTGGATCTTGAGCACAGCGCCGGTACCGGCCCACGCACAGATTTCAGCGAGCACCGAGGTGGGCCTTGCCATGGGAGACTCTACAGCCTTGAGAGACTCGAGAACCACATCGACCTCCTCCTGGCGGCCGAAGAAAAGGAGTCCGAGACCAAGAGCCAGGAAGCGCGACCACTTGTCGGTCAACTGCGCCTGCCGTTCATCATCCAGGAGGAGGGTGATCAGAGCCTCGCTAACCTCCGGGTTACCTGACCCAACGAAGACCAGACCTAGGGAAAGGGCTGCCATGGCAGAGATCTGCATGTCCTGGCCAGAGTTGGTGACGATGGGCAAGAGGAACTCGAGGAGATCCTCCTTGTGAGATCCGGCGTAGGAAAGGCCGAGACCCATGATGGATGCCGTCCGAATAAGGGGGTTCTTGTTTTCGAGTTTGTCCGAGTCACCCAATAGAGCCAGAGCAGGGTCGCTATCTAACCGCACTCCCGAGTTCATGATGCCAATAGCAAGCATGGCACCCGCTTGGATCTGTGGCTCCGAAGCATACGTGAATTTGTCGATCTTGTCTAGACCGTTCTCCACGTCCCACATCAGAAGAGTACCCAATGACGCCACGGTGGACATCATGCCTTCTTCTTTGGTCTTCCAGACCCAGCTCTCCTTGTCCTGTTCGACAAGCATCATCTTGTCATTGCCGAAGCCTGCGTTGACGAACGCGTTTACAAAGGCGGCCGCAAGGTTATGCCGGGCAGAATCGAGGTTCGTCATACCGGCAACACGGCTGCTCTCCAGATGGCTCTTGTAGATGTCCTCGGTCGTCTTGGGCTCCAGAATGTTGAGGTCCTTTCCCAGCGTTTTGAAATACTCTGGGAGCTTGATATTGCACAGAGCTTCATCAATCTCGGTGGCATCCTTCTCGTTCTCGCCGTCCTTGTCAACGTCCGCCCATAACTTCTGCCGCCCTATCAAGAACGCCAGCTGTTTCTTGAGTGCAGGGTCCGACACGGATTTCAAGTCCTTGATGATGAGGTCGAGGTCGTTCAGCCTTATGGCGATTACCATGGCCTGTGTCAGTTCCTTATATGTCTTGTAGATCGTGTGGGCAGTTCGAAGGAACTGCTCGTTGTCTGGGTAGGTCAGAAGGTTCACCATGCTGACCAGGTATAAGCAGACACGAGGGTATGTGTTCTCGTCGACGAACTTGGGCAGGTCCTCGATGATCTCGAGCTCGCTCATCAGATCGACAGCATCGGCCTCGGCGTTGCTCTTGAGGAAGAGAGGAACGAGGACGAGTGCCAGGTCGATTAGATCTTTGACAGGCTCGTCTGCTGTGATTCGCTTCGAGTAGACCTCGCCAATCTCCAGGGCCAAGTGCCGTACGTATTCGTGGCCCCATGACTCGATGTCTCGCGTGGTAGACAGGAGTCGGTACTTGAGGGTGTCCTGGCGCTCCTCATCCGAATAAGTCATGCCAATGACGGAGAGCACGTCGGCTAGCGATGACTTGTCACCACCTTCTGACCAGGCTTCGTAGAGCTTCGTCAGCTCCTCGTAATGTGGTCGCAGGAACTTCAGGGGTTTCGGTACGGCGGTCATGGAGGATGTCGAGGTCTTAATGGAGGTCTTCATGGCCTCGAGGGCCGGTTTGTAAAGAGACGCATCGGATTCCTGCATCTGGCATTAGCACATTTTGGGTGTGCAAACATGGACTTCGCAAACATACGCCCAGCCTCTCTACAAGCATGTCCAGCTCGTTCTTCAACTGCTGGTCCTCCTCACTCAACTCATCGGCAGCTGTAGGGCTTTAGCGCGGGAATCAGCGGAGGGCGGCGAAGGTGAACATACCATCGATCTTGTCCTCATCTTTCTTGCCGTTCACCTGGGCCTGGCCATCCTTGCCCTTCTTGCTCTCGTCAACCTTGGTCTCCGTAGCCTTGCCCTTCCCTTTGTCGGCTGATTGGGACTGATCACTGCTCGGCGCCATGATGGCCAGGGAACCGTGGCAGAAGCGGGTCTGGGGCAGGGTAAGCTCCGAGATGTAAGTGAGGCGGAAGGCAGGTGAGGTCGGAAGCGGAAGGAGTCGAACAAACACTGCAGTTTGACGCGCTCTGGGTAGTTGAGGTAGCGGAAGTTCTGCGATGTGGATCGGGCAGAAGAGTGGTGGATGTTGCTGATGACGAGGTGCAACGCAGACGTTGAGCTTTGGTAAGGTAGCTCCGGGGCGCTGAGAGCTCTAAGACAAGGCGCAGGCGGAAAGGTTATTACGCGACCGCTCTGCCGCCTGGTCAGTGGCCAGTGCCCTCCGAGCCTCACCCAGCTCGACGAATCGCATGCGGTGGGATGTTAGCCAATCAGAAGCCAACTAGCTAGCTCCGCTTCCCTCCGAGCCTTATCTTATCAAAAGCACTTTATCGTTCTGGGCGTTCAAATAATTTTGGCGGGGCATCACTGGCTTTCCGCCGATGATGCGACCTGGACTTACATAGGTGAAAACGAATAGCACAAGTTATTTCTCCCAAAACCGCTTGCTCCATCCATCCATCTATCTGTGTGCCGCATCTCTGAATCTGAATGAAAGAAAGGAAGGAAGAAGAGACCGCATGAGACTCTCGAACACCCCGAAATAAACCACTTCGCAAATCACCTACAGTCCCACCGAGGGGAGTGCCGACGCCATGAAGCTCGACACGAAGGCGATGCGCCACCTCGCGGCCGAGGACTGGCGGGTTCTCACAGCGGTATGGCCTACCTACTTTACCACTGCCCGGTCTCCGCTACGTCTCGTCGAGTCCATGCCCGGCTAACCCGTCCCTTCCCATGCAGTGCGAGATCGGCAGTAAGAACCACGAGGTGATCCCGACGCCGCTGATCGAGTCGCTGTCGAAGCTGCGCGGGGGCAGCAGCCGGGTGCACAAGTCGATCAGCGCGCTGGCCAAGGTCGGGCTGATCGCGCGGCTCAAGGACGCGCGGTACGACGGGTACCGGCTGACGTACGGCGGGCTGGACTACCTGGCGCTGCACACGTACGCGGCGCAGGGGCGCGTTTACAGCGTCGGCAGCCGGATCGGCGTCGGCAAGGAGAGCGACATCATGGTTGTCGCCGACCAGAAGGGCGTGCAGAAGGTCCTCAAGATCCACCGCCTGGGCCGCGTCAGCTTCCGCACCGTCAAGGCCAACCGCGACTACCTGCGCCGCCGCCAGGGCGGCTCTTGGATGTACCTGTCGCGCCTCGCCGCCGAGCGCGAGTTCGCCTTCATGCGCGTCCTGCGCGAAGAAGGCTTCCCGGTCCCGACGCCCATCGGCCAAAGCCGGCATACCGTGCTCATGGACTTAATCGACGCTTTCCCCATGCGCCAGATCAGCAAGGTGCCCGACCCGGCCGCGCTGTACGCCGAGCTGATCGCCATGATCATGCGCCTGGCGCAACACGGCCTGATCCACGGTGACTTCAACGAGTTCAACATCTTGATCAAGGAGGAGAAGATCGAGCCGCCATCCAAGACCGAGACCCCCAGCAGCGGCAACCAAAACGAAGAATCATCACAACAACGACAACAGCAATCAGAAGACGACTCCGCCGCCGTACGTGTGACCCCGATTCTGATCGACTTCCCGCAAATGGTCTCAATGGACCACGCCAATGCCGAAATGTACTTTGACCGGGACGTAGCGTGCGTGCGGAGGTTCTTCGAGCGACGCTTCCACTTCGTGCCCGACAGCACGGGGCCGCGCTTCAAGGACGCCAAGCGCCTCGTCGGCAAGGATGGTGCTCGTCGCCTCGATGCCGCCGTCGAGGCCTCCGGCTTCTCCAAGAAGGCCCTCAAGGACCTTGAGGCCGCCATCCGCGAGCAACACGATGCCCGCGGCGCCGACGGATCGGGCAGTGCCGATGTTTCTTATGAGGAGGAAGAGGACGAGGATGAAGACGATGATGAGGACGAGGACGAGGACGAGAAGGAAGAAGAGGATGAAAACGATGGTGATGATGGAGCCGATGCATGTGAAACCGATGGGAATCAAAGAGGTCATGCATCGGTGTCCGCCCGCGAGTGCCATGACGGAGGCATAACGAAAGTAAGTGAGGGCGCTATGAGTGCAGATATGGCAAAGCTGTCTGTCAAGGACGGCACATAGTCTTACCTAGATGTAGATCTCCAACCTCGTTGATACCCCACTGACAACGTTACTTGTGTGTTTTGCCTAGCGGACTAGGGAGTACCTACATATTTGCGCCAGTTGAATGTCCAGTCAAGCCGAAGAAACAATTCACTTCCCCGATACATCTTTGGATACGATTACGCAGCATTCCTCAAGTCAGGGACCGTTGGGGTTCGCACAAGAAGCGAGTTCATCTACCAAATACTGCCCTACCAGACTAAACTGCAAGCGTCCGCCTTCGGGGTACAAGATGAATGAATGTGCCAGGTGCAGATGAGACACAGCTGTGGCCCTTCCTAAACCTCCTGACGATGATGATCAAGTGACATGCCGAGCTCTCGCGACTCAGAAGGTAAAAGGTACAACAACAATTGCCGTAACGATTCTGCCAACCAATGGTAGACGTCCATGCCGAAGCCATGTCAGTCCAAATCGCCAAGGTGCTGATGATAGATCGAACAAGACAAAAAGTTACGATGCTTTCCTGCGCGCACAAGTCTTGCCGGTGTTGACTAGTCCTTCTCCTGCTTCACAGGAGACGATCTGGTGCTACCGTTCGCAACCAAAGGAGAGTCGACATGGATGGTTACACCATCATCACCCGTGCCATCCTCCGAAGACGCCATATTGCCAGAGGCAACGTTGGTCGGTCTAGTGGAGAGATGGTTAGTCGCGAGGGTGATAATGGAGAAGAAAGCTCAGGGGGTTGTCACGAAGGGGCAGAGAGGCAGCATACGGAGTCCTGCCACCCATTCCACGAGTCTGTCCCTGGCTCGGAGCCTGAGATCGAGCGTTGCGATCGAAGAGGCCGCCACGAGGATTGTATCCGCTGCAGGATCGAACAGGTCAGTACAGCTTGATATGATGTTTCTCCGTGATGCAAAACTTACTTGGATACATTCGCCATGCGGCGAGGGCCAGGTTGACTGTAGATGGTCGGGTTCATACCGACAAGAGGAGTGCCGTAAGCTCCAACGTTGTACTCGTTGGTCCGGAATTGGCGACGTTCAGCGGTGACGCGCTTCAACTCCTTTTGGTTAGGAGTGTCAGCATAGCGAATCTGCATGGGCAAACCCTCGTCACCAAGCTTGACACCGATGTACTCGTCCATGACCTTCTCACAATGCTCACGAGACTCGAAACTATGTCCGTGGTCAGCAAAAGCAAGGTAGACGACATGAAAAATGAAAGCTAAAATTGGCTTACCGGGCGAAGCCAACGCCTCTGCTGTTTCCCATGGTATCGCGGAGAATCTTGCTGGACAGAATAGTGTAGCCAAGGAAGACGGTCGCAAGCTCCTGTCAATGAATTGTCAGACGGTCGCCAATCAGAATCACAGGGTAATCTTACGTGCTCGCCGAAGGACTTCGGGAGGTTGGAGATGTAGAGGTTCGTGGACTGTTCATCTCCTTCGGCCTTCAGACGGGAGTTAAAGGACTCCTGTAAGGCTCGGTTAGTAAAAGCGGTTGAAATTCCCGAGTTGGTGCGGTGGTTTCCGCGGAGTCGCACTCGTGCGAAACCAACTTCATATCCCAGCCGGTAGAAGCCTCGAATGCATGTCTCGGAATCGCGAACGTCGTAGAACTTGGCAAAGCCGAAGCTGTGAAAACAGTTAGTCAAGTCTTCGAGAGTCAAGGGGTTAGTGGAAAGAATGGCATACCCTTTGCAAGCACCAGTGGCCGTATCAATGATTGCCTTTGAGGTCTCGACCTTGCCGAAACGCTCAGCGTACTTCATCAGAAGCTCGTCATCAGTGGTGGGATGAAGACCGCGGATGTAGACGTTGCGGTTGCCCGGGATGTGGTTGACCAAGCTTTGCTCCAGTGTCTTCATGCTCTCGGCCGGGGTGAAAACGGCGGGAACAGCCTCCGGAATGACGGGCTCCACGTTGATCATGGCATCAAGATCCCGACCATCGGGCATAGCGTAGAAGCCCTTAGGCTGCTGAATAGGTCCGCCCGAGATGATCTGCTGGGGAGAAGGGGTCGTGTAAGTCGATCGGTCAAAGACAGCGACTCTACCAACCTGGTCGCGAGCGGCCATGCCACCAAAGAAGGGCGTGGCAGGAGTTGACTCGTTGGTAGAGTAGGAGGCCCGACGGTTCTCCAGACCGGGAACGTCCTTAGCGCTGGCATCAGAACGCTCAGCAAGTAGGCCCCGAGGTTGGTAAGGGACATAGGAGTACGGGAGATAGGCCGGATAGGCACCGGGAGGGAGATAGGGGGCAGCAAAAGCGGCATTGGCAGCATCCGATGTCTGTCCATAGCCAAGCTGCATACCAGCAGGAGCGTAGCTGCCGTACAGAATCTGCTGTCCATCAGGACCAGCGAGGTAGGGGGGGACCATGCCATGCATTGAGCCGGCAGGGCCGACAGCAGGACCGTTGATAGCAAGTCCACCAAACTGAGTGAGGACAGCATTGATTCCGACGTCGGCAGCATTCTGCATGGCAGCAGCAGCCTCGTGGGCGCCAGGGACCTGACCAGTGGGCAGGTAGGTGTTGCCAGAGGCGTTGGCAGCCATGGCTCCCTTAGGAGTTCCAGTGGCCTGGCCTCGTTTGGCGGCGTAACCCTCGGTAGGCAGGGTGTTGGTCATGTTGGACATGCTGGTCATGTTGGTCATGTTGGTCATGGTCGTGGGAACGTAATTCATAGCCTACAAATATATGGATTAGTTCAAAGTTCTCAAGGATCGGCAAGTACAAGAGCAACATAGATGTGTGTGAGGGCATGATCTTGTGGGGTTCTGGAACTCCGTGTTCACAGACTGGGAGGAGGATAGGGCAAGTGGTAAAATGATCCTCAGTTGGCAACCAGATGACAGTGTCGGTGGAGGATGTGAATTACGTACCTTCAACAAGGGCTGACCGTGATCAAGTCTGAGCTGGACAGGAGAGGGTCTGCTACCAAGGTGATTAGCTACTGCCACAGGTTGCCATTGGCGGTACTCGGCAGGCGCTGAAAGAGCCTGGGGAGGGTGTGCCATGTTGCGTAGTTAATGGTGCAAGACTGAGTGTTGAGGTTGTAGGATGTATTGTGTAGGGTGTTGCAGTGGACGGAGGAGAAATAGAAGGACAGTGATATGTGGGTGTTTTGTGGCCCGTGGTGAAAAGTGAACCGCTGCTCGCAGGGGAGTTTTGGCATGGGGAGCGGAATGAGGGACAGGTTGTGCAGTTAGAGGATCTGGTGCGGAAGGCTTCTGTTGCTACAGAGTCTGACGAACCTCTGCTGAGTGGGGCAAATGGCAAAGCCGTCGTCGTCGTTACCAAGGCGGGGGATGGGGGATCGGGGAGTTCAGAAGCAAGCGAATGGTAACAAGTAAAATAGAGTAGCTAGCAAGCAAGGTGGAATCGAAGAGATTGTGGTGATGCGGGTGCTGGATGAGTTGATGCTATGCTGGTGTGGAATCAAGTGGGAGAGAGAGGGAGGCATCGGAGGGAAAACCAGAAGAAGAGTGATATCGGGAGAAAAGACGAGACAGGCAATGGGCTATGGGAGGCAGGAGTTGGGGGTGGCGATGGAGGGCGGAAGGTACTTACTGGTACTGGCGGTAGCTACCCAGGTGCATTGACGTGTTTCGTGCAGGCTTCGGGAGCACAGCGTGCGCGGAGGAAGTAGCGATGCCGACGACGACGCCAACGATGCCAACGATGCCAACGAGCAGAAGGTGAGGGAAAGAAGGTCAAAAGGACTGCAAGATTCTGGGGAGTCAGTCGCGGATGTGAGAAAGAAGAGACCTTGACGGATGACCTCGACGGGAAGGATAAGGGAAAAGGCTGAGGTAACGCGGAGGTAGACGTAGAGACGGCAAGGTAGGTGGAAGGCCGGAAGGTTAAGCGGGAGCCACTTAGATGGTGGAAGTCGCGACGTTGGAAATATTGCCAGCTCTGCAAAGGCGGTCGACCGGAAATGGCAGTTGCGCGGTTGAAAAAGCGACGCGGGCACCTGGCAGGCTTTCTTCGGCATGTGAAGGATGACGAAAGTCAAGGGACGCGTGCTGTGGTACTGATGTTGCTGTGGTTGCCGTGGTTGCCGTCCAAGTAGTCCCGGCATCTGCTGCCCATCGCCCTATCTCTCTACCAGTACACAAGCTCGTGAGGCCGATCTCTTTGCTTTTACGCCTTGCTTGACCCCGGGGTCACGATACCAGCCAACACGACTGTCTGTCGTGGCAAGCCAGGTCGATGCAAAGGTGCCTCCGTAGCTTATCAGCGATGCTGGAAGACAACCGTTCAGAATTACTTACTGTCTTCACCCGTACTCTGGCATTCAACTTCGACCGTGAACGCCAAGCCGAAAGATATGCCCGATCTCCTCTCTTTTGTATGTGCCCTTATCCAGGAAAATACCCAAAGTCCAAGCGAAGAATGATGGGCGACTGCGCAACGATGTGAGCTTGCTCTCGGTCAGTGTGCCACAAAATTTTCAGACAATGCTCTTTATTCCATTTAATCGTATCGAGAACTTGGGGCCGTTGCTCTAAAGTTTCCCAAATTAGCAATCATCAATCCAAGCAAAGGTACCTTTGTAGGCAGACAAAAAGGGGGCCACGAGGTTGTGATATCCTGGCTGGAAGCATGAACAACCCATACCTCAACACTTCTCGTTCCTCAACACTACCAAGTCCTCCTAGGGTGTGTTGGACGCCCAAGTACTATTTTGCTGATGCCCGTGCTGCTGATGCCCGTGCTGCTGTTGGTCGACTTGGAGGAGTGGCCTTTCTGGGTGGCAGCTCTACTACTAACAATAAAATCCGTGTAGGAAGAACGCGGACTCCACCTCTATGATGTAGATCCTATAAAATAGCGAATACAGGACGATGTGGAGGGCAATAGTGGTATCATCGAAGTGTCATAACAATAGGTGCCGGAAGGAGTAGCTATTTAAGAATATTGGGTACTCCAGAGAGCCAGAGAAGGCTTGAGTATGCTAGGCGAACATCGCGATACGAGTTTCTTGAGCCTCGGGAAGAAACAGGGGAACACTACAGATGATCTGCGTGGGTAGAGAAGCTCCCTTTATTCCAACCAGACCTGGGCGCGAATGCCCGGCTCCACGTGCGGCGGTTGTCGTACGGCCAAGCGCCAACAAGGCTTGACCCGGCCAGTAGGTTCTTTTTCCCTCCAGAGAGGGACAGGCTCAGCATACGTACACACAGAGGGTCGGTTTGTAGTAGAGGAACTCGGTATGCCATTGGGTGATAGATTGACTGGTGGAGCAAGGCCCGGGTCCTCGAAGACTTGGACGGAGCAAGACATTGCGTACCTCGCTGACAACCTCCCAGCTCTTGTCGAGTCCCCAGGACCGCTATGTAATGTACTGACCTCCCAAGACCCTCACAGACTTCACAGACTTCACAAGAGAACAGCCGAGTAGCGAGCCTGCGACGGTCGACGGACATGCCCTCCCTCGATGGGCTCCCAGTTCGAGGTCCATGACTGTTCCTAGGACGAGTTGACGCCTCGATAGATACGTAGATAGGTACATCCGTGTCATCTTGAAAGGGTGTATCGCAAGATATTACAAGAAGAAAGGTGCCGTCATGTAAGTTGTGTCCGCCGGCATCTTCAGGCGAACTGCTGCATTAGGAAAGGATCCAGTGCCGCCCATCATACTGACCGATAGTTGGCGGCTGAGAGTGTCTGGCCGGTGGTGTGGTCGTATGTCTCAAGTAAGGCAGCTCAGCCACCTCCAGTTTTCACTTCGAGCCTCAGTGATGCCGTCCCACTCCCGCAGCAGCCGGCGCTGGGACTCGACGCAGCAACGTCGACGGCGGTGTGGAAAGGCCGACAGCCAGTATGATGATCTGTCACTTTCTCGTTTGTTCGCCGAGGAACGGCAAACGGTCATCAGCCCGCACATGACCAGGTCGTCCCCATCTGATCAGACCACGAGCATCGTAATCTAGATCGGAGAGATAAGGTAGACCTTGCATGCGGCACGCAGCATGGTCGAGGCGCCACGGGCTGGGAGTGGAAGTGAGACTCGCCAGAAACATGGATGCCCTTACATGACGCCGACAAGGGCCCTGGTCATGGAAGTCAGTACTTGTTTGCTGTGTGACATGATGTGGATGGCGAGGTACCTACCTACCTTGTCTTTGCTATTCCCTCTCTGTCGCCGCCGATTCGACTATCGACAGCGTGCTGCGTGGTGGAGCACTATAAGAAGCAAGCAATGGCTGTCTCAAAATGCCGAAGCCGTAACGGCTCAGCCACGCGCCTGAAAGGGGACCACCTCACCCCAACTGGACTTCTCGTGTCTCGGACCACCACGTAAACGCGCCCTGCACACCTTACGTACGTGCCAAGTAGCTACCGAAGAGTCCTTGAATGTCCGGCTGCCGGCGTAACTTGCTCACCTAAGATTGTTGGTGAAGAGCTCGCCAAGACGGAGCGAGGGGAACCGGCTCTAAGGAGCAACCGGGGGCCGACCGGACCTGCCGCCCCAAGAGGCCCCTCTCCAAACCGCAGGCACAGAGCATTAAACAGACCAGATGCTTGTACGGGGTAGGATACAGTGGGCTCCCGGAGAGCAGAGCTGCCATAAGAAAGCAGGAGGACAAGATGAAGGCGAATGAAACGTTGGACCAGGAGACGCAACGAGAACAGCCGCCACTGGACCTTGTAGCTCACCGGAGCCCATTTATTACATGTGAAAAGACGATATGATCATTCTATAGATGGATTATTATGTGGTCGCCTATGTATGTACGAGAACAAGTCCGCAGATTCGTGATGCCTAAATCGGCACGTATCGATACTGTAGCACGAGCCCCCCAGCGCAGCACGCAAGCCGTCGCTATTCGAGGTCCAGTCTCCGTAACTCCCGCCTCAGATCCATGCCGAACAGAAGCTCTATGCAAGTGGGAATAATGCTCGCGTATCACATCTATGACCAGACATCCTCCTGCAGCGGTCGTCAGCAGCTTGCCCTCGAACGCAAGGGGAGTAGACGTGAAGAGAGGACTCGCAACGCGTCGTGCAACTGTACATACCTGGTATTGGTTGGCCGCCCTCATGTTCTTTACAATTTCCTCTGCCTTCGCCTCGGTTATACCGCGTTGCTCAGCCAGGATTTTAGCCAGCACAGTGTTGACTTCACGAGCCATGTTGGCAGCGTCACCGCACACGTAGAGATAGGCCTTCTTGGACAACAAGTCGTTGACTTCCTGGGCTCGTTCCTGGAGCCTGTGCTGCACGTAGACTTTCTTCGGCCCTTCTCTCGAGAACGCGGTGATCATCTCGAACTTGTCACCGAGAGCCTTTTTGTATCCCTGCTAAAGTGTGAGCACGTATTTTTCAATGCAAATCGTGCGATTTTACTCACCTCCCATTCCGACTCGTACATGAAGTCCTCGTTGCGCTTTCGGCAACCGGTGAAGAGGATAGTCCGACCAACGTCCTCGCCTTGTTCCGCCTGCTTCGCTCGTTCTTGTACGAAACCGCGGAAAGGTGCCACACCTGTACCGGGACCGATCATGATGACAGGCTTGGAAGGGTCTGACGGCAGCTTGAAATTGGAGTGTCGCACATGAACCGGAACATGGATGCCATCGTACTTGTTCCTCGGGCCCGTGATCTCGTAGCTGGCGCCGAAAGGCTCGGGGTTGGGGTCGCCGTTCTGCTTCTGCTTCAGAGCCAGGAGATAATTCGTAGCAACACCTCGGAAGGGATCCGCACGGCCAGGAATGAGTTGGCTTTCGACAACAGCCGTAATCGAGACCTTCTTGGGCTGTACCAGGGAGGAAGACGAGATAGAATAGTAACGAGGTTGAAGCTTCGTCAGACCTTCAATGAAAGCCGAGAATGGAATATTGGTCCACTTCTTGCCACCACTGACGACGCTAAGGGCCCGGGCAATGTTGTAATGGTTGGCACTGATCTTTTCGTGGAAATAGTCCTTGTCCCCACCGAGCTTGGCCATCTCAGCCTTGGTAGTTTCGTCAGGAGCAAATGCTGCCAATGTACCCAGGAACTGACGGGAGACGGCGGCGCAGATTTCCAGGTGGTAGCGCAGGATGGCATCATAGGTCGTGGGGGTAGGGAAAGGGACCTTGGCTGTAGGCTCGAGGGCCTTGACGCTGATAACAGCGTCTCGCTTGTCCTCCAGACCCAAAATGCTGAGCAACTCGTCAACTTCCTGACCGGGGTTGGTAGGCCAAACGGCGATGTGATCGCCAGTCTGGTAAGACAGGTTTGAGCCACTGATATCCACCTCCATGTGCAGACAGTTACGATCCTTGACACTGAAGAGCTCTTTGGACTCGGCAATGGGCGCGATATACGGGTTGTGGGCATTGAAAGGCCCCTTGGCAGTCCCTTCAAGGTGCATCTTGTTCGGTTCGCCCAGATAGACTTCGGTGGATTCCTTGGTCAGATTGTCCCGCTCGATGATACCAAAGACGGGCTCGTAGACGGCTTCGCGCTCCTCCAGGCCCATCTTCTCAGACAGAGCGGCCCACATAGGATCCTTCCAGGCCAAAAAATCTTCTTCCATAGTACCGGCACCGTCATCACCTTCTCCAGCCTCGCCAATCCTATGAGCACCGAGCTTTTCCAGTGCCTTGTTAACGTTGCGGACCATGGAGTTGTAGTGTTCGTAGGTGTTGTTGCCTAGACCGAAGGCCACGTAGTTCAAGTTACCGAGAGGAGGGTCGGAGGCATTGGAAAAGGAGACATCCTCGCCAGTAATGAATTCGTAGAAGTCGACCGCATTGTCGGTGGGCTCACCCTCACCGTAAGTGGCCAGGACGAACATGACGCAACGGTCTTCGGGGATCTCATCAAGATTCTCGTAGTCGTAGTCCTCCAAGTCGGCAACCATGGTCTCAAGACCAAAGCGACTCTTGCCCTCCTTGGCTAATCGAGAGGCATAGTCCTCGGCAGTGCCGGTCTGCGAGCCATAGAAGATTACACAATTTTTTCCCGTCTCATCCATCTTCTCTATTATGTTCCTCGTTTTGCCGGCCTTCAAGCCATTGGCGTTGGCGAAGGAGGCGGCATAGGGATCCTTGGTTATGCCCCAGTACTTGCCCTTAGTGAAGTAGGCAGCTGTACCGACAAGAATAATGGACAGGACCACGAGGTCCAGGGTGTCGAGTTGAGCCATGCTGGCAATTTGGTGCTCACTTCTGAGGCACTGCGGCACTGACGAGTCTGGCTCGGAACGCGACTCGGCGCAAGCGGCGCAAACAAACGCGGCTTGTTCTCGAAGTTGTCGAGGTCGGACAGGACAGCGAAGACTGCAACCACGGATGTGAGTAAGTACGCAGACTTGCGCGGCAGCGGAGGGAGCGCAGGGAACAGCTGGTATGTATACGGGAGCCGACAGCGCGTGGGCGGTGATACATACAAGGGCACAGCTGAGACGCACTCACTGCCGAAGAGAACAGTGAAGAAAAGGAGAGAAGAGTTGGAGAAGCCCAAGGGATGTCTAGAAGCCAAGACAAGCACAAGCAAGCGGGGAACAGCACGGAATTGGCCCGGCGGTGCTGCTTGGTGTTCTTGCTGATGTGACGGGACGACGACAACGACGACGACGACGACGCACAGGAGGGAGGCAGTCGACGTCGGACTTTAGCCGGCCTGTGGTGAGGCTCGAGTCGGGAGCCGTGAGTCGGGAGCTGCTCGTGGGCGAGCGAGGAGGCTGGACGGAGGACGGGCTGCGGAGGGCGGAGGGCGGAGGGCCAGCGTGGGACTTGCCTGCAGCGGGAGAAAGCAGAAGTCGGAAGTCTGGGGGAAGGTTGGCAGTGGTGGCATCCACGAGTTTTCAATCGTGCCACTGGACAGGCTGTCCCGATAAGGCCGACTGCCCTACCGTGCCCGCCCGCGCCCATGCAAGACCCTGCCGTAAGGTATTCCTCATCTTTGGTCTAACTTTAGGCCTCGCTAGGGCCCACTGTGCTGGCACCCCCTCGGGCCCTCCCACTCAAGCCACTGTGCTTCCATTCCTTCCATCGTGTTGACTAAGGTAAGGTATACCTCATTATAATCCTGGCCTGCTGTGCCTTCTCGACCCAACTGGAACCCTTATTACACCACTCGCATTGAATATGCTCGTCATGTTGGCCCGGTTTCACTGAATTGTAAATTGCCAAAGAACCTTGACCTGTGTCTTTCGATGTAGTGCAACCATGTATCTGCATAGTTCTGTCACGGATCCCCGAATCCTCCCGCGGTCAGCCCTAACCCCGGGACCTGTTGCAACTAATATCTCCAGTCTCTTACTCTTCTCTGAATCCGACTTCAGCCTCAGCTGCATTGCTCCTGCTGTTCTGCTGTCCCTTTTCCTGCTTCTCTTGTGGCCTCGGCATCCGTGGTCGAAGATGCCCGGGTGTATGGTCCTTTTCTGGGGTGTCCAGCCAGCTCATGGCTCGCGAGTCGACATTATGTGAACTCTCGCAGATTATTCTGGACACACCCGCCGTCGTGCAGCGACTCCGGGCTTCCCATATCTGATAGTCCGGACATCGGCCTTGCCTCTGGTTGGATGCCCGGGCACTTTGGTGGCCAATGGAATCCATTACCAACACCCGCACCGAAGAGAGATCTTACCTTTCGGCACTTTCACAGCCAGTCATATTGAATCTTCAACTGGGTTCCCGAGGACAAGGAGCTGTACATAGTACTACCAGGTATGCGTCTTTGCCTACGCCGCCAATGTGAAACTGCCTTCAGGTCGAGATACTCACACCCGGTACTGTGAATTGCTAGTCGGCCTACGGGTTACCAGGTATGCCAACGCATCTGCGCATACCCACCCGGTCGTATTCGGATTACAACGGATACTGGCCACGCCCAACCTCGCCCCGAGACACTAACCAGGTGGTCATCTAATCATCTACTTGTAATAGACCACTTGTCAGACTGGCCTCGGGGCCTCGTGCTTACCGACTTCCCGGTCGTTTCCAAGGAGGCATGGTTGTGTTGTTTGTCGCATCTCGACCTCGGTCGCAATCCCTTGAGATTGCAAGCAGTCTTTGAGTTGAGAAACAACACATGGCAGTTGAGCTGGTCTAGCGACGGGTCAAGCGCTGATACCGGTCTGGCCATGCGAAGGATCGGAGGTGAGGACTGGCTGCTGACAATGTCGGGTTAGTAAAGCCGCTGACGCAGCAGCAGCTTTGCACAATTCCTCCAGAGTCCAGGCTGATGCTGCGGGCGGCTGACGAATTCTATTCTTGAGTTGCCCGGCGCAGCAGCCACACTCAGCGTGGGGCTTGGTTAACCTAAGTGTCCGAACTGGCCGGGCCCGACAGAGCCCGGAGCCCAGATGAGGTAGTATTCTTCCTCCGCCGAACTGAAGACCCTATTGTTGCCGAGCCGGCATTGAGAGTGAAGTGGCACAGGAGATCTTGCACGAGAATGGGTGCCTTTGTCTTCATCGCCGCTCCACCCATCGCTTGTATTGGGCGCTGCGTGAGCTGAGCTGAGCTGTGTCCCCACCTACTTTACCTACCTACCTAAGTAGGTACCTACGTGCTTGACACTTTCTATTGCAAGAAGCCTCAGAATTTCGCGAATGCCGAGATGAACCAAGCAACGGCGAACTGGTGAGACGAGAGCCACTGATGCACTAGCCTGCTACCTCGAACATTTTGGCAACCGCACGTTTCTTTGATGCTGGAGTCCTGAACTGCTAGGAGCAATCCCCGCTGATCCCAGATCATGACTACTTACCGGACGTAGTGGCAGTCAGGTCAGTCAGCATGTTTGTTGGAGGGCTTGGAGGGTCGGTGAGATCATCACCCCAGGCCACCTGGGATGCGAGGACTCCCGGTATTTACACCAAAAGACACCCGTCCTTGGACACTTCACTCGTGCTGGTGCTCGTCAGCCATAGTGCGGAGATGTCATCAAGGTTGTGTTGTGGAACAAGATGTCCAACACCCGAGATTTATTACGTTGTTCAGGTCTTGGCTCTCATGTCAACTGCTAAATTGCTGACAACCTATCGGACGGTTTTTGCGGTAACGTCGGCCCTCAGGGACTCCAGATTATATATGGTGTTGCTGGACGCTCATAGGCTCGACAGGACGTTGCCCTTGCAGATGGGAAAGAGGTCCCTGGCCCTGGATTCTGATTGACTGCTCGGCCGGGCTAGGCGAGTCTGCGAGCGCAATGCGATGGCCAGCCAGGCCAGCTCTGCCAGCCTGCCAGCCATTCGGACCATTGTTGATGCCAGAGCAAAGGACGTCAGGTACCGACCGGTGAGGTAGTTCCAGGAACGACGCACCCCCCTATCAGGCATCGGGCACTATCGATCTGCCACTTGAAGGCTTCCCCAGACCCAACGGACGTACGTGCGGCTACCTTATTAGGTCATCTGGTGATTCCTGCGCCTTGAGCAGCCGGGTACGGAGGGAAGGGAATCGGGAACGGAGTGTGCCTAAGGTACCTTGCTTGACCTACAATACCTCACCTATCATTTCTTCGCTTCTTCTCTTGAAGCCTTCCCGTCTTCCTTCACCTCGCAGGCACTGACACGTAGGCTCCCGACACACCTACGACGAACGCACCAGCATATCATGGGCACAGCAGCTTGAACGATGGGTGAGTACCTACCTACTTCCCAGCACCCCGATCCCGGTACCTATCTTAGGTACCTTAGGTCCTAGACCAGCACAACATCTGTCGGCAGCGCATCGTCGGGAGGGCTCGGAGGGGTCTGGTGCAGCAGCAGCAGCAGCAGCAGCAGCAGCAGCGGCAGCAGCAGTAAGGGATACGAGAATAGGGGGAAGGGGGCTGGCCAGTCACGCCAGTCACGCCAGTCACGCCAGTCGGGCGCGCGATTGGCTCTGCCGGTCGATCCCATCTATGCTCTGTGTCAGCGGCTTCATCCTTCTTCTGCCGAACCCTCTCATCAGCCTCTCAAGCGCCCGACACTTTCGCACCAGCGCCTGTCTCGCCTGTTTCACAAGCGAGGGGGCCATCCAGAGCCTGCCCCAGCCCTGTTCAGACCCCAGAGTCTTGTCCCGTCTCGTGTGCGGTCGCGAGTCATCCCTTCCCGCTCCTCCTTATGCCGTCGTCGCCCCTACTGACCGCGCCGTCGCACTATGTAGCTCCGTCTCAGGCGCTGCCAGACCACCACCAGCACCACCTAAACAACCACGACCCACTCCGTTTTTCTCCCCGAGCCGCTTCTGCCCTTAACATCCACGACGACGACTTGGGCGGCTGGGAGAATACCATCCGGCGCTTCCCCGCCGATACGCCCTCCCCGACTCCGTCTCTGGCGAGCCGGTCCGTTGCTCACTCTCGCGAGTCCTCCCTCGAAAAGCTTCAGCCTAGTGCGCTCGCCGGCATCCCCGAATCGCCCCGCTCCCCCTCCTTGCCTACGAGTTCCCCGAGCCTGCGAACCGTCCCCTCGCGCCAGGCCCTTGGCGGCGTACTCGAGCGCCTCGTCGACCCTAGGTCTGCTCTCTACGGCCACCATCGCCAGACCTCCATTGTACATGGCGTGCAGCATTCGCGGAATGGAAGCCTCAGTCCTTCGTCGAGCCCTCTCAGCCCGGAGATGATCGCCGCGGCCGGCGCAGGCCTGCTACCAGAACGACCAGATGCATATGCCATGGCCCAGCTGGAAGCCGAGCTGACGATGGCCTCACGACCGCCGACTGCCATGTCGGGCTCCACGGCCGCTTCGTCGGTCCAGTCCTCAGATGCGATGTTGACGCAACGAAGGATGGAGCGAATGCACAGCAGAACGCGGCGCGATCATGCTCACAATCATTCGCATTCGTCCAGGCATCACCGGGATGATCAAAAGACTGTTGGGGAATACGCGCTACATGTGCTCTTCACATCCGTTCGTTGCCGGCCACCCCCTTCTGTCTACCTGTAGTATGGGCGTCACTAACATGTCTGAAGTTCATTGCGCATGCGGAGGAGAAGCTGAACGAGTGTATCACGGTCCCATTCGACCCAGAACCACCGATAGACCAGATCTGCGGACCCGGCACCGACCCGACGTTTGACCAGTTTATTGTAGCTCTAGGTCATATCGCAAGTCCGAAGCCAAAATCTTTGATTGACTCGATCATGCTGTGGAGGAAGTACAAGAGCGAGGCTGCAAGCGAAGCACGGAACCAGCTAGCCCAGATGCGAGCGAACCTCCCGGGTCCCATACTGACGAGGCGTAATACCGAACCAATGTCAGGCCTGACCGGAAATGCATCATCCGAGACCTCTACGCCGAACCAGTCTACTTCCCTGGCTGCGAAACAGGAATATGTAGCCCAGACAGAGCGACGGTCTATTGTCTCGATCTACATCTTATGCAGAGTTCTCCTTGAAGTGATATCTCAGAGCAATCTGAGCTCGATAACCCCAGAAATGGAGGACAAGCTGGAGGGCATCATTTTCGGCCAGCTGAAGATCGCCGATGTCGAGCAGCTTTACGTCTCACCACTCAAGCTGGCAAACTGGAATATGTTTGCTGAACTGCTGGGCGCGATGAGTGAGATTAACTTCGCTAGGGTCGCCGACCGCTTCATTGTTGACATTGAGCGTTCGTTGCAAGATTTGACAGTCCGAAGCTCAACCCAAAGCCGCGATCCGGAGGGCCAGGTGGAATTAGTCCTGGGTGGTATGAAGCATCTACGTATCAAACTCGACACCGATGAGAGCTGGGACCAGGCCTGCGACTTCCTTATCGCACTAGGTCGCCTCTTTTCTCAATCCAAAGGCCAGAAAATCAAGTCAGCGTTCTGTCAAATCCTTGAAACCCTACTCCTCCCCATCGCTGCCAAGGCCTCAAACAGTCACTTGACCTACGGGAGATGGGCTGAGGTATTGAGCAACATTGGCCAGCGCCTCGCAACAATCTTCGTCAAGCCGCGTTACTGGTCAACGGCATTCCCGTTGACTTCGACCATGTTGTGCGTGTCACCGCCCGAGAGTGCCAGTGCTCAGTGGCTTCAACTGGTGCGAACCCTGCAGAACCGGTTGAAAGATCGGACCACGAGGCCAACGTGCCTGCAAGCCATTTCACGTTTGCTGTGGACCTATCTTTACCGAGGCAACGACAACGGCTCTGTCGTAACAAGGAAGCTAGATGAGGTGATGCAACTCGTCTTACCGCCCGCAAAGCGGACCTTTTCGGCAGCCGATACGGCGTCTAGTGGTCCCCTGATACAGCTTATCAGGATCATCGGCTACAAGCATCCCGAGTATTGTTGCAAGAACATCATATTCCCCCTAATAAATGCCGAGCTGTTCAGCTCCAACAAAGAGCTGAAAGTCGAACAGCTCGAGCCTGACAGGATGGTCATTGGCATAAGGGGGTTCTTGGCAATGATGTCCGACCTTGAGAAGGGGGAAGAAGGCAGACCCCCGTTTCCCTATCAGTACCCGAGCCCGCCCCCCGCCGAACGCGTTCAGCCCAACTCGCCGGCTTCATCGGCTCAAAGTGCAACGCCTCCGAGTCCTCTAGCTCCCGTCCACGATGATTCGCTTTCACGGCCCGTTCGCATCGGGGCCCTGAGCGACGTCTCCCGCGAATATTACAAGAAGTTCTCGGAGATATTGGGTAAAATAACGATCATCTGTGACAATACGTTTGGCGGTCAAGCTGCATTGGACGAGAAGTTCAGCAGTCCGGGCCCCAAGACTCCTATTGCTGACACTTTTAATTTCGCCAGGCGTGAGGAGCACCAGAGTCCCGCGGACCAGAAACAGGCTTTCTACGAGCTATTTCATGTCGCTGTACAGGCACTCCCTCGCTGTCTCTCTGCCGAGATCCCTTTCAATTCGCTGATCAATCTCCTCTGCACCGGGACAGCTCATGTTCAGTTCAACATTGCTCAGTCATCTGCCCAGTCTCTCAAATCAATCGCGAAGCAGTCTCATGCCAACCAGGTTACCATGGGCTTTGCTCGTTTCATCTTCACGTTTGATGATCGTTACTCGACCATGTCCGATGGAGGGATGTTGGGCCCGGGCCATATCGAGAACACGCTTCGACTCTATGTCGAGTTGCTGCAGATTTGGCGGGACGAGATCAGACAAAAAACCAAAGATGCCGCATCTGAGCCAACGGATGCGAACGGCAGCGATAAAAGGGGGCTGAAGCTGGACTTGTCCAGTATCTGGGCCGAGGTCGATCATGTGGAAGCCCGGGGTTTGTTTTTCCTGTGCTCTCAGTCCCGACGTGTAAGGCACTTCGCGATCACGGTTTTGCGGCTCATTGTCGAGTTCGAGACAGCGTTGGGGAAGGATCGTGCGCAGGAGAAGGACAACTTCCGGCTCATTGATATCTTGGAGAACGATTCGGTCCAAGTGATGAGCTTCAAAGACGAGCATCTGTCCGTGGCAGAGCGGAGCCGACTGCAGCGTGGCATGCAGGTCAGCAACAACCGAGGGGCCCTGATTGAGCTATGCACCAGCGATGTGTCGTACGATACAACGCTTTGGTTCAAGATCTTCCCCAACCTGATTCGCATCGCCTACGATCGATGCCCCTTCACCGTGACCATCAGTCGCGAATTGGTTTGCAACCGGATTCTGCAGATGTACAAGCCGATTGTATTGTTGTCGGAGCCAACTCGCGGCCTGTACTACGGGTCTGATTCGAACAGTGCGCGCCATGCTGGAAGGACACCCACCACCCAACCCGATGTACTGGTCGAACAGTGGAAGCTTTACCTGACTTTCGCCTGCACAACCCTCACCGATGCAGGAACGCTGTTGAATGGTGCTTCGCAAGGCAACCAGCACTTGCGGAAAGGATCGAAGTCGGCCGACAGGATCGTGTCCGCGAAGACCTTGTTCAAGTACTTGAACCCCTTGCTCTCAGTATCGTCAGCCTCCGTCCGCGAAGCTGTCGTGCTTGCCATGGGATCGATCAATGTCAACATTTACCGTACACTGCTGGAAGGACTACAAGGCCTGGTCGCCCGCTGCAATGACGAAGCTCGAGCCAGGTTGCACCAGAGGACAAACAGCGGCCAGCGTCAGAACCGAAAATTGGATCTCTTGTGGACTGAGCTCACCCATGTGTACAAGCTGACTTCTCACTTCCTCAAGGACCCGGAAGTCTGCCGGGATGAGTGGATTCTGAACAATCTCTGTGTCTACACCAAAGATCTGAAGCTCTTCCTGATGGATGGCGAGGTGCAGATGGACTGGGAGTTCCAGAAACTCCGCCGGCACTATTGCGGCTTGATGGAAGAGCTTTTCGAAGGCATCAACCGAACAAAGGATCCGTCGCGCTGGATGACATTTGAGTCCCGAAAGTCCTCCTTCGCTCTCATGGAAGATTGGTGTGGCTTCTCCCCAAACCAGCAGCAAATTCGTCAAAGAGAAGACACGATGAGACAGTCTTTGATCGACCAGCAATCTCTTGGCGAGCGCCAGACGGTGACGGCCGCTATGGAAATAGAGAAGAGGAACCTCAGGACTGCAGCCCTAAGCGCCATGGCGGCTCTCTGTGCTGGGCCAGTAAGCGTGACGACAGAGAGTGGCGTCGTCCTCCTGTTTGATGTGCGGCGTATGCTTGCGTGGGTAGAGGCTATATTCAACTCCGGCAGTGATCGTATCAACGTTATCGGCAGAAGGGCCCTCAAGAACCTGATTGTTTACAACCAGGAGTACCCCTATCTTTTGGAGCATTGCATCGCGCGATGTTACTTGACAGACGTTCCAAAGGTGCTGGAGAGCTATTTTGCTGTGATCACCGAGGTTCTCCTGGAGCACATTGACTACCCGTCGCCATTCTGGAGGTTACTTGGGCTGTGCCTCTTCACGCTTGGAAACGACCAGAGTGAGATTCGATCGAAGTCGTCCCGTGTCCTCAGAGCGCTGGAAGAGCGGCAACAAGTCGCTCGCGGCTCGAAGATCCAAGACTTCGACATCAGCGTCTCGGACAAAACAAAGGCCATCTACAAGCTTGCCCAGTTCGAGATTTCCAAACGGCTTGCAAAGCAGCACCCGGAGCTTGCTTTCCACATCTTCTCGGAGTTTACCCTCTACTTCAAGAGTCTCCAGCCAGGTGCGCAAAGGAATGCCGTGGCTGTCATTCTGCCCTGGATTCAGACCATTGAACTCAAAGTTGACCCAAACGGTGGCCCGATTGCACAGTCCTATGTGCTCCTGGCCAACCTACTCGAGGTAACAATCAAATCCAGCGCTGCGCTACACAACGAAGTCCAAGCCCTGTGGCAAGCGCTGGCGACTGGACCGCACCCGGGAAATGTCCGGCTTGTACTTGACTTTATCATTGCCCTCTGTTTAGAGAGACGAGAGCAAAACTTCGTCGAGTATGCGAAGCAAATCGTGGTCTTCCTCTCGAGTACACCCAGTACCCCCGGCATCAAAGTCGTCGAATTCCTGCTGATGCAGATTAGCCCAAAAGCAATGGTCCCGAATGAGAAGAGAGAAGCAGTACCGCCACCGCCTGACACCAACCAGCTGCCATACTGTGCGGACTTGTCGGAAGCGCTACCCGTGGGAACCAAGCAAGCTGGCTTTTCACTTGGGCAATTGTCGTTGATCTTGCTGGTCGACTTGATGGTTTCTCCTGTGCAGCTATCAGCAGAGAATTTGCCGGTCTTGCTTCAAGTGGTCACGGTGTTATGGGACCATTATACCCCGCTGGTCCAAGAGCAGGCGAGGGAGATGCTTGTGCATCTCATCCATGAGCTTGTCATATCGAAGATGGATGATGCCATACCTGCTGTGATGAAGAGGTCCATCGAGGACCTGATCGATGCAATCCGTCGCCACGATCGCTCGGTAGTCTGGAATTACGAGGACAGCAATGGCAAGGTGGATGATCGCGACAACAAGGTGCCCCTAGGCATGGAATACCTCACCGCTGAAGTCATCCAAACTTTCGAGATTACCTTCCCGGGTATCAAGGAACAGTGGAGTCGCCTTTCCCTGACATGGGCGACCTCGTGTCCTGTCAGGCATCTGGCTTGTCGGTCCTTCCAAATTTTCCGCTGTATCTTGACGTCGGTCGATCAACTGATGCTAGGCGACATGCTTGCCCGCCTGTCCAACACCATCGCAGACGAGGATGCCGAGATCCAGACCTTCTCCATGGAGATCCTGACAACTTTGAAAACCCTCATCTCCAAGCTTGAACCAGAAAATCTGCTCTCGTTTCCGCAGCTTTTCTGGACCACGTGCGCATGTCTTGAGTCAATCAATGAGCTCGAGTTCCTGGAGGCTGTTGAGATGCTCGATGTATTTCTCGGGAAACTCGACTTCCGCTCCCCCCTAATCCGGCGAGCCATTCTGGATGGCCAGCCTCAGCGATGGGATGGAGTATTCGAGGGGATCCAGCCTTTGCTCTACAAAGGTCTCAGGTCATCCGTCTGTTTACAGCCTACCCTCAACATTCTGGACAAACTGGTGCAGCTTCCAAGCGATCCTCTTATTGGAGACGACAATCGGCTCTTTTTCACCATCCTCGCGAACTTCCCGCGTTTCTTGCAGGCAATGGAACAAGACTTCATCGACGAAGCGACATTGCAGACAGCCGATGTACTATTCGGTGTGGCGAAGAGCCAGGCACTCGCCCCAATCTGCGACGCTTTGACCGCCTTCAAATATTCGCAGCATCAATCCAGTAGAGACTTCATGGTCCAGCTCTTCGCCGCCCTGCGCGAGTTCTTCCTACCGCATCTGGACTTCAAGATGCTTACGATGCTGATGGGGTTCTTGACCAATAGTATATCCTCAGTGAAGGTAATGACCATGCGACTGCTCAGCATAGTCATACCCGAGATCGAGATGAAGAAGCCTGAGATTGCCGGCCACGGCTCTGACCTTATCTCGCCGCTACTTCGACTCCTCCAGACCGAATTCTGTATGGAGGCGTTGACTGTCCTGGATAATATTGTGGCAGTCTCTGGCTCTTCGATGGACAAGCACCACCTTCGAATGAGTATGACGCGCTCATCTTCAAGAGCCATCAGGAAAGAATACGAGCGGACGCAAAGCCTCTTCGGCATACCTGAAGAATCTGGTTGGGCAATCCCTATACCTGCAAAGAAGACAGATGCCACCCGCGCGAACATACACGCTGCTTTCTACATGTGCCAGACGGAAGCCGAAGATGGTGGACTTACGGACCCCGCACCAACTCCCGAAGTCGAATTTCATGCTGACGACTACCGCTATGGCTACTTTGAGCCGCCGGAGAGAACCGAGACGATGATGTCGGACGAGATGCGCGGTGAAGCCAACGTCGGGGATTTGATCACAAAGTTGGATAGCTTGGACGATTTCTTCGATGACATGTCTCAGACATCGCCAAGTGAGGGACGGTCTTCGAGGACCGTCACCGAATTCACCCCCGAGAGTTACGAGTCGGGGGCACGCCTCTACGATGATGTTCTTCCCATCCTTCACCAAGCTTCTAACAATTCATCTTCGTTCCAAAACGGCTTCGTAGATCGACTGCCCATCAGCAGGGAAGGAAACGCCAACACAATGAACCCGGGGGCATTCAACCCCTCGCCGACGTCGCGCCCGGGTCTGCACGCACGCTCAATCACATCCCCATCGGCACCGGCATCATACCAGCCGAAATTTGCCGACTTCACATCGGATGATGAGCTGACGGAGGACGTCTTTTCGGACGGGGACGAAGAGCATTACATGCGTGGTGGCCTGCCGGCTGCCCCACCACTGCCACCCAACATGGCTCCGAGCAGTGCTGCAAATCCGGCTAAGGAGGGAGGAGGTGGTGGCAGCAACCACAGCACCACCAGCAGTACCAACACCGCGGTGGAGGGTTCCTTCTTCCTTGAGAACATGATCAAGCCTATTAAGCAGTCGACGCGCTCTCATATGCGCCGCCTCACCGGCGGCCGCTCTCGCGACGCCGAACGGCAGCGTGAGTTATTCCGGGCCGGTGCCGGCGCTTCCGCTGGCCTCCAGCAATTCTCCCCTCAAGTTCCTAAGGTGCCGAACTCATTCCTACAGCAACAGAAGCCGGGGGACATGCTTTAGCGTGTTCCAAACCCGGGTAGCGACACACTGTCGCGGCATTGAGTGCCAGAGGCGAGCCCAAAACGTACGAGGTGATGAGACGATAGCTTGTATGAGATGATGATTGCTCTTCATGAATTGCGATGGATTATTAATCGAATCATTGGCTGGTCGGTTGATATACAAACCCCAACAGTGGTCTGATCGGGTAGCGCGGTCTTATGTGCTTACGAAATGGGTTTTGACCAGATAGCGGGCTTGTACGTATAATAGAGATTGATGGGCAGGGTGTGGTAGCTAGATACCAGGGGGCATGCTGAAGTGAGATACCACAAGAACTAGAAATTCCGACGATGATCACCTGAGTCAAATCTAGTTTATTCAGGGCCTCTTTCACGACTTGCTGGCATGCTCGACAACAGTGATTAGCTCTTTCCGAGTTACCCTGTCTGACCGGACGTTGCGCCTATGATCTGCAGTGCCTGTCGGGTGTCGGTATGTTGATCTTTTTCATTTCTGCCGGTGTTGATAACTCCATGGGATAGAACATCACGCGGTGCAGGCGAGAGTCACATCTAATGGGCTACGGTTTGCAAAGCCTGGAGGTAGTGGACGTGGCAGCGGACGACAACGATCAACGTGTAGCAAATGGGCATACCTGCAAGTAAGAAGAGGTTTCACCGGAAGCTTGAAGAGGAGGATTAGCATCTTCAGGTTTAGAAGGATATCGTTGATTGTGAGACCAACCCTAAAGCCTTGTGGAGGAATCTTCCTTCCGACAGCGTGGTCTAAGCATGCGTGACAACTGAAAACGCCTCGTATCTCTTATGGACCTGTGTTTCATCGTCGTCGTCATCGCCCTACCATACTACCACAACCATGACGAGATAGAATGCCTAAGAAGCATGCGAGCTAGTAGCGGTAGCGCGTCGAGTAGTCCTTGGGGCTGACGACGAGACCACGACCCTTCTTGGCGCCGCGGTAGATGGTCTCGATGATGTCGATGAGCTCCTGCTTGTCCTCGAGGACGAAGTTGAGCTTGTTGTTGTTGCCGGTGCCGAGATCGATCATCATATGTTTGTTACGGAAGAAGAACATGACGGTCATGGGGTCGTAGAGCTCATACATCTGGTTGAAGTCGGGCACCTGGTCGATGTCGCAAACGTAGATGACGGCGAAGTTTTTGACGCGGTCGGCGATTCGGTACAGCACCTCGTCCTGGCGCATGCAGTCGGGATCGTGGTCCCGTCCGAAACGGATGCACACCAGCCGCTCCTCCTCTGACAGGATCGCCTGGTCGACGTGCCAGCCAGTGTTGAGGTGGGGGAGGACGACGGAACCCATGACGGAGGTTGGGTGATAGCGAGACGCGGAACTGTGGTGAACAAGTCTCGCGAGCTGGGATACGGCTAGTGGAAGGGTAGAGGAACTTCAGTTGGCTGCCGGAAACAACGACCGCAGTTGTGACAGTGCAAAGGCGATGTTGATGGGAACCTTATTACTTAAGGTAAGGTAGGTTGTCAACGAATGCGCTGCGTTCGGAGGCGTGACGTGAAAAATGGACCTCTCAGGCAAGGCTCGGCTTGCAGTGGGACATGGCAATGCGGGTGCCTACGACCCACCGGAGCCCCATGAGTCTAAATATGACGCTAAGCCTAATAAAGCGACCGGAGAGGCGGTCAGGAGCGGCATATTGGAACTTTTTGCGAACTTCGAGCAGATGGAGGCACCAACTTACAACCTCCCGGCGCGGGCTAGTCAATTACTGTGGTCACTTAGCGAAAAGGCACCCGTCGCACTCAGATTCCAAACCCGGAAAATGCGTATATATCAAGTTTCATTTCATCTAGGTTGATACCCCCGCAACCTCCGGAACCTCGCGAGGGATATGTCCCAGGAACATTCGCAGTATCCGACAAGTACCCAACATGGCCAAGCGCAAATCTTTTGGAGATGACAGCCGCCATGGCACCAAGAAGCAGAAGGTGGTGCACGAACCTCCAACTTCCGAGGAAGTCTACACTGGAAGGCAATTGCGCCAACTGCTAGCTTTCGAGCAAGATCTTCGCAAAGCGCGACACGGTACGATTTCCACACGACTCCTCTTCACTGCCGCTTCGAACGGATGCTGACTTTCCGGTGTAGGTCTTCAGTCTTTCAAAAACCTGCTTGATAGTATTATCAACGACCAAGACCCGAGCTCCGAGAAGCTACACATAGTCCTGGAATACCTCAAGTCCGAAAAACCAGAGGAAAGCGACGATGAAGTCCCCGTATACTTTCCCGACATTATGGAAAACTGGAACATGGCTTCTCAAATGGGCAATGAGAATGTCATGTCCGCTGCCGCCGTAGTACTGGCGCTCCTGCTCAAGATAATATCCGGCAATATGGACTTGGTACCCTATGGGTTGGGCATCTGTCGCACTCTGCTGCAGAAACGCCAGCAAGAACTAGTGGCCAAGAATCTTTCGGCCGAGAAGGGAAGAGATTTCGTGATTTCGCCGACCCTGAGACTGCTGCGCGAAGTCATTAGTTTGGATGGTGGAGCTCTCGCAGCCCCTGTATTCAGGGCAAGGAATTTCACGTTCAAATCCCTTGCGAGGAATATCGGCCTACGATACCTGGGCAATGGGGTAGAAGACCCCAAGCGGCCCTCTGTTAGAACGAATGCGATCCGCTTTTTCCTCAGCAGTCTGCGCTTTCTTCATGTTGAGGCAAAAAGAGATCTCCTATCCCAGAAGGACGTCATCGCTGCTTTGATGAGATACATCAGGGAGGACCCCCCTTTTCTCATCTACGAAATCCTTGGTACGCTGAAAGAGTCTGTGGTACTAGACAGAAAGCTGCCCAAAGACACCAAGATCAAAATCCTCAATTCGCACTCGCTCACCCGGATAGCATCTCTGTATGGCTATTCCCACGACCGTGCCAGCCCTGAAGCAGATGGAACCGACGGCGACCGTCCGTCTGTCGAAGATGCTGCGCACGAGCTTCTGCTTGCCGCTTGTACCGATCCTAATGCTGGTATATACCGTTCGGAACACGGGTATTATCCCGAAGGCGTCGAGCCCGACGAGCTATTATTCGGCACCGACAATGACCATGACACGGAGTTTGGAGTCGACAGCATACCGTGGATGAACAAGTACGACGATGACATACCGGTGCGGAACATGCTGCTGGCAGATTTCATACAGACTTTGCGCCCTTGGTCCAACACGAAACAGAGCGACCTGCTTATGGCAATATTCGAGGCTTGTCCAGAACTAGTGGCGCAGTATTTTGTGCACAAGAAAACATTCACATTCGACCCCAAATTGACAGCAACCTGGATGGGCTATGCCGCACTGCTATACAACGTCGTACAATTACCAGTGCCTGCGTACTTTGGACACGCAAACGGCTACGCGAGGTTACCACCGCCCACGTATGTGGTGCTCAACAACATCATCCCGCCTCCAATGACACCCAAAGCTATGGCGCGCTGTTTGTCGAACAAGTCGAAGCTCGTATCTTTCTACGCAATCCGAATGCTAGTTCTCGCGCTTCAGAAGCTTGATAGGGCTCTTGAGATGTATCAAGAAGCGGCTTCTTCAGACCAATCCGTCTGGGACGAAGCGGCCCGTCGACTGGTAGACGAGTTTTATCAGCGTATTCCGGACCTGAAGGACGTCCTCAACTGCTATCGGACAATGGCAAAGGAAGACTTGTTACAACGCGAAGCTGCCAGCCGGCTGATCCTTAAGTACTACGAAGTGATCCCCCAGCTAGCGCTACGAGCGAAATTTGACGTTTCTGCAGCGCTTCTGGCCACGATCCAGAAGGTGCAATCTGCCACTGAATTTGGAGAAGATGTGGCAATGTCATTACTGGAACTCGAGCATCTGTGCGCTATTGCGAAGTATTCGCCCAGTATGAGATGGTTTGCTCGACCCCCGGAGATGTCCCTCTCACCATTCACAACTCTGCTCAAACTCTACGTCAACAAGACGACAGCGCTGTCATCGGACAGACTCCAGAATATTCTGGATCATGTGGCCGAGGAATACCAATTAGTGGAGAGCCGCCAAAATTTACCTGGCTTACATCCGCTACTGGCAGCCTTGAAAAGGACAAAGAAGACGGACGCAACCATCTGGGCGTTTCTAGACAACTGCTTCGAACGCTGCGCCCGAACCCCCATTAAGTATATCGAGATGATTGACGACCTTCTGGAGAAGTCTGGCGTTGGACGGGATGGCGATATCACCACTTGCCCCTTGGTGATGACTATCGCTGAGCAGCTCCCGTTCTTGGTATCGTCTTCGCCCGACAAGAGCATGATGAAGAAATTGGCGCAGTTTCTTTCCGAGTACCTAGGATGCTCAGACGCTGCCGGGGTAAACCGAGCCTTCTTGGACTCCTGCAAAGAGCTGTTCAGCCAGAACATGGGGGATAAGAAGCTTGGGTCTAAAATAACGGTTCCGAGCAAGTCAGAGTATGCGGATGAGCTCTCCGAATTCGCTCAGCTCAAAGTCGTCCAGCATCGCAGAGGCGAAGAATCCGGTAGCAGAGACGATGACAAGATCAGCGCAGCTGAACTGGAACAGCGCCTTGCCGTTCCCCTTACCACCAGCAAAGAAAGCTCGCTGACACGATGGTCGTCCAAAACAGCCGAAGAACTCGTTGAAGAAGGATATGCGGCGTCGCTTATACTGTTGCTCGCATCTGAACACCCGAGTTTACGGAAAGAAGCGCTCACGAACATCTTGAAGATGGCTGCGAAGATCAAGGAGTCATCCTACGAGGAGAATGAGCAAACTTGGCTGCTCCTCATGGAAGTGGCCGAGTCTGCCAAGGAAGCCATCAACGCGCAGCCTCTTCCTGGCGTAATCGTCGCATTCGCCAGCAAGGCACTTGAGATTCTGAAGAATCCGCTGCACTGTCTGTATGAGAAGGTTAACCTGTTCTTGACCAGTGGTCCGATCTGGTCGCTTGACAGGATACCGTTGATGCAGAGCATCCTGCAGGAAGGGCCAACTGAGGATGGGACATATTATTCCGAGATCAGTTGGCTTCTAGGTTTCCTCCTCGACAGTCTTCGCAGCCCGCAGGACGTAGCGCTCTTTCACAAGCGGAATGTGCTGGAGAGTGTATTCGGGTTGACTGCCAACCCTTACTTGGGCCCGAACCTCCGCACACAGGTGCTGAGGATTCTATACCGGGCCACAACTATTGAGGGGGGAAGTACAACGGCTGTCACCCGGTTCGGAGCCGTGAGCTGGCTGTTGAGTCTAAAGGCTGCTGCAACGGAGATTGTAGAGGTCGAGCTGTACCAAGCGATGATCAGGAGGTTATGGGAGACGTGCGACCAGGAACGCATAGCAGGATGGAGCAACAATGGGGTTGAGAAGCTAGCTAGCAGCTGAAGCATACTCTTAGGTATACCAATATCAAACTCGCAGCACAAATACCACTGGAATTAATGCAACCGGATCATGTGAATTCCAAGGTATGGCTCAGTAGCTGGTTGGCGTATCAGAGCTACCTACCTAACGGTTGCTGAAATGAACATTAGATGGGGTTTTTGGTCGAAGAAGGTCAAGCTCGTTGACTTGGCGGGGGGGCGACAGCAACTTGCGGTGGTGTGTGTCAAGGCTGTCAAGGCTGTACTTATGTGTGACAAGCTTACCTTAGGTACCAGGTACCCTAGAATGCTTGGGAGCTCCAGGCACGGTCCACCCGCACCAGCACTAAGGACCGTGGAACGGTTGCCCCCCATTCAGTTTACTGTACTCCGTACCCAATAACTCCTAACCTACCTAGCCTAACCACCACCTCCTCCATTCACCTGATCTCTCTGTCCCAAGGGGAAAAAAAAAAATCAAGGAAGCAAGCAGACAAGCAAGCAAGCAAGCAACCCAGCAACCCAGCAAGCAAGAAAGTGCAAGGCAAAAGCACGCAAATGCAACCAACACACACCTGACCTGTCCATCCCACCATCACCACCACCACCGCAATCATCACCACCACCACCACCACCACCACCTTTTACGCCATTGACCTAGGTACACTGCCTCGTCAGCTCGCAATCGCCCTCAAGCTCCCCTAGGCCATACACCTGGAGACACCCACTCCTACGATACCAGCGCAACACCCTCGACCCTGCCCTCCATCGTAGCTGTCCGCCTCGAGAGAGCACGAAGCACGAAGCGCTTGATCGACCACAGCCCTATCCTCACCAGTCCCGAGCCTGAGTGTGCGATTGTGATTGTGTTGTTGTGCTTGCGGGCTTGCGATTCGAAGCAGATCGCTCGGCCGTCTTGAGCAGCCTCGCAGTCAGCGCACAGCTCGAGCTGCTCTCCCGCCCATCTCTTCCATCCTCCATCCTCTCTCCATCCTCCATCCTCCTCCCTTCCTCCTTTCCTCCACATTTCCCTCCCCGCTCACGACAAACATCGCCTGCCACATCGCTACGACTACCATCCGTATCCCGACATTGTATCACTCCCCGCCAGGCCTGCCACCATTGCCATTCATCCGCGACATCGGACCGACCATCTACGAAGTCACTTGTACCCCAACGCTTCTGACCGCCTCAGCCCAGCACCCCCCCCATACCTACTCTCTGCTCAGGTCCCTGTCACGTGCAGAATTCGATGCCATGGCAATAAGGTATACAGCAGAAGCGCTGATCCAGCTGCGCGAGTCGCCGCTGTGTGTCAAGCCAGCGGCGCTTCCCCCCGCTGAGGAGTGGATGGGGTACGTCGCACCACTCACCCTTGACATTTCTCCTCCCAACTGACCTAATCTTGGCTGCGCAGAACGCCGCCCGACACTTTCCGCAACAATCAAGGCAAACAGGCCACACATGATCGGAACAGGAACAATGACAACAGCCTGCTCGAACAGACCAACAGGCGACCCGGCGTCGATCGACATGTCCCCCGAAACAGTGCGAGTATGCCTCCCCTCTCCTTGCAACCCGCCTTCGCCTGCCCTAACAGAAGACCAGATCCCGATGAGATCATTCTAGGCCCGCCCCGCATGACCTTCAACTCTGCGACCTTGCGATCCAATAAGTCTCTCGAGACAGACAAGTACCCGAAGGATGCTGAGCCCCGTGACCGCTTCGCTTTCCGCTCCCGCAACGGCGATGGCGAGAACGCCGACCGTACTCGCGACCGCGAACGCGAAGGAGGCAGAACCAATTTCCGTCGTCGGGGCGAAGGCGACGAGAGCGACGGCTGGAGCACGGTCAAGCCACGCAAGAGCTTCGGCCACGAAGGTGCTGAGCGCTTCCATGGACGTATGGGCGAACGCCCTGAGCGTTTCGGAGGCGAGCGCCGTCCGCGTGACCAGGATGACCGTGAGAACACTACCGACCGGCCACGTCGCAACTTCGGCGAATTCGCACGTGAAAAGGAGGGCGAAGACGGGGAACGACCCCGGCGCAATGGTCTGAATAGGAACCGAGCTGATCAGCCCTGGACATCCAGAGATGGCAACGAGACTGCCCCGGCGCCCAGGGAGCGCTTCGATCGCACCAAGAGCTGGCGAGAGAGGGCTGTGGATGACCATAACGAGATGCAACAAGACAAGCCCAGAGAAAGAACGTATGAACGCAGGTGGGATCGAGATCGAGATCACCGTCAAGAACGGGATCCGGAATGGCTCGACGAACCTTTCGAGGATCAGTCCCAGGGCCACACGCAGGAAGACTTCAGGAAGTTCATGGATGCTATGAAGGGTAAGACCACTTCAAAGCCCGAACCGACACCTGCACCAGGCTTCGACATGCCGACGACTCCCCTCCCCAAGACCGAGTCCGAAAAGGCGCCGACCAAGTCGTTGAAATCGACGCCGGCAATCGAGCTTGGGCAAGACAAGTTCTTCGCTGCTTTCACCGGAGTAGATCCAGGCAGCAGCGCCGCTGAAGCTGGCAAGGAAAGTACTCCCATCGTTCCTCCGAAGCCCAAGTCTGGCTCGCGCTTCCAAAACTTCTTCTCCTCTCAGGAAGAGGCCCGTCGACAGACCGCTGAGCCAGCCCAGCCAGCTGTCGCAGCCCCCCCTCCACCACGCGAAGTGAACCCCTTGTTGGCGGCCCTGGCAAGCCCAGCCGGGCCCGCAGCGTCGCAAGACGATGCGGCTGAAAAGGTGGCTTTCCAAGCTCTGCTGCAAAAACTGCAGAAGCAGACATTGCAAGCTTCCACGCCGCCTAATGGTGGTTTCGCGGAACCTCCCCCTAGCCAAGAGTTTGGATCCAAGGGCTCTGTAGTCTCTCCCGGCTCGTTCTCACCCTATGCGCACGAGAGACGTGACGATGCCATTCTACGTGGTCCTCCGCAAAACCCCGAGGTTCACGAACCGCGGATGCAACCGGGTGTTCCCTTTACTGGGATGCGTCCAGAGCAGCAGATGCTGCATGATCTCGTCGGTCAGCGTCATCCCAGCCAAAACTCAGGCCGAGCGGATCAGCCACCGAGCCGAAACAGCAACAGCAATAAAGAGTTCCTGATGACTCTCATGCAAAGCTCTAGAGCAGCGCCTGAACCGATTATGAGGATGCCCCAGCCTTCGAGACCAGCTCAGATCCCTCCAACCCCAGATCGGGAGCCCGACTATCAACGCGAGCGCCAAGCTTCGCAACCTCAACTGAGCCGTCCTTTAGGCTTGCCGAGCTTCTTCGACGACATGCCGATGCACAGTCGCGAGCAGGAGCCTCGCCCGCAGCATCCGACGCAGATTCTCCAGCGCCAAGCGCCTCCCGGCCTGGACCAGATTCACCCGCCGGCCTGGATGCAGACTGGTGGCCAGCAGATGCCCCCTCATGCTCGCCCCATGATCCCTCCTCCTGGGTTGGCTGGGAACCAGCGAACCGGCCCTATGCCTGGTGGTTTCCATCCAAATTTCCCTATGGGCGGCTTCCCGCCTCCTGACGGAATGTCTGGCCCGCCCCGTAACATGGCGCCACCCCCTGGGTTCTTCGGCGGTCCTCCTCCACCAGGCTTCCTTCCTCCTCCCGTCGCTGGCTTTCAGGGTCCGGATGCTCTGGCATTCGGCTTTGACGGTCGTGGTATGCCCCCTCCTGGAGCTGGTGGTCCCTTCCGGCGCTAGGTCCGACTTGACAACTCCGGTGGCCCTAGGTAGTCACAAGGAGTAATCGTAACTTGGGTCCACCAGTCGGAACATTGTCTCTCGACGAGTCTTTGTATTCCACGTAATAAACGGTGTTTCGACTTCTACAGGACGAGCAAGAGGACGAGTAAGACATTCCCTTACGGAGACGCTGTTCTTCAAGGGGGTTTTCGGGTGGACTGCTATAGCCATACGGACTGATGTTCTCCTTGGTTGCTGACCCAACCATCAAACCTGGAATCCAGATATTGTATCAACAAAACACCTCTTCTCCGATGTCGCACCATTCGAGTTGGTCGGTCATGATGGAGGGGTCCAAGGGCTTGCGATCAGCCATGAAGACTCATCTTCATCGCCTGGACCGCCTGGACCGCTTGGCCGGTGTCTCGTACCATGCATGTACCAGGCCGTGGGCCGACCAGGGTCATCTCCGTTGCCACCATACTAGCTATGAGCGCTTCTGCTGTAACAGCGGCCTGACAACCTCGGTACTTTACACATTGGCAAGGATACGATAGCTTGTATTCCGAGTTTTGCTCCATGAATAAGAAAGAGTCTGTATGGCGAGGAGAAACGTCTCTGGAATTCCGTGCCTTGCTTTGCGATATGGTGACTTGACGATTCTGAAGCTCACAAACGGAACTGGCCAGCGGCAGGAGTTGGCTGGCTTGCTCCACGCTTCCCACGCCCAAGGGATGGAGGCCCTGTAATGTAGGTCCTTGTCGATGGCTGATGCTCCTTGACACCCTCTTGCGCTAGACGCTTACTTGTCCTCGAGGTAAGGGCGGCGCCGTCGACCTAATACCAGCAGCAATCGTCAAGACCCCCGGTTCGATCATAACTAACATGGTGAAAAGGAGTCTACGAGAGAGTTTGCCCAGAGATTCCAATTAGCTTGTCTTAGATTGCAATCTTACGGGTAGCCCTATTTGTCCCTTTTACCTTGCAGCGCTTCGATCGCATATCACGGTAATCACAGAGAGCGATGAAAAGCAATCATGTGTCTGACCAGAGTCTTTCTCCTTCCAACAGCTATGTACACCAGGAGTTGTGCCGACGGTCGGTCTAGCCAAGCTCCTTCTTTCGGGACCAACGTGCCATGTGCGCTCGACCGAGCCCTATGCAAGCACCCGGGACCGTATCGCTTCTTCTAGTCGCCCACTAAGCGAACCGCGGCCAAGCTTTTGTCCGATGAAACACGTCATGCCGTGCTTCGTCAAAGTGTCCCGGTCACACATACAACAAGGCACGGGCTCCGCCTACGGAGAGGCCCCTTTCAACAAAACACGGTCCAAGCGATGAGCCAAGCCGACTGATAGCCAAGCCTGCTCGTGCCTCCACGAAGTCCAGAATCAATAGAAACCAACGTCATGTAGCTCCCTCAAGACTTCTTCATACCGAATATGTTGCGCTTCTTCTTCTCCTTGCCATGCTTGTCTGTGGAGGATGAAGCATACGATGCCGAGCTATCGTTCCGGGGCCTAGTGCCACCAATATTCAGGTGGCCCATCTGGTGTGTCGGCGGTGCGGGAGGCGCCGGGGATGGCGTTGCCATAGGGGGAGTAGGGGCTGCCATCCTTGGGCCGCCTGGCAAGCCGCCAGCCGGCATGGGTCGTCCGGGTCCGCCAGGCCCTGGGGAGGGTCTGCCGGGTACTGGCGAGGGTCTTGGAGCGCCGCCCATCGGCGAGGGCGACATGCCCATGGGCGGTGCTGGCCGTTCGAAGATGTGCGCAGGGGCCTTGGGCGGCGGCCTGTCCAGGGGGATATCGAGCCGTCGCTTCTCGACGCTGAGGTCGCCCACCTGGCGCACGAAAAGCTGAGGGGTCAGCATGTGGCTGGTAGCCAGGTACACATCCCGGTTCATGGCGTTGCTGACTTCGTAGCATGCTCGAGCTTCGGAAAATGTAGCTCCGCCGGCCATGAAAACGATGATGCGCTGTCTGTTCTCAACCACACGTCTGCCAGCACCCGCCCAACTGGGCTTTGCTGCTCGCAGTGAGCCCTGGCCGATAAGGGCGTCTTCGTTCGGATCGGTCGGCGGCTTCACATAAGGGAAAGCCGTCTGGTCCAGAGCTCCCCTACACAGGTTCTCTAGCATCGACTTTACGGCAGGATTGAACCGGGACATGTAACTGTCTTCCGGTAGAGGGGTCTTGGTGTCAATGGGGAAGAGCGGCTGGATATCTCTGCGAGGATCCTTTAGGCCTTTCGTCGTCCGCCCGCCAAGAAGTTCCATGTTGGCAATTACTTCGCCATCTTGTGGAGGCAAGGAAGCGTGCGCGAGCAGCCTCTTGATATCCTCGGAAATTACTCCGTCGCGATACAGCAAGAACATGATGATCAAGCGGAGACGATCGGACTGTTTCACTGCGTCATCATCGAGAAGCCGCACGATGGTGTCCAAAACGTTCTTCGGTTTCCGGAAGTCCTCGTCCAGGCCGGTGGCCATGCTTTGTTCAATGGGAGACATCTCGGAGAGTTTGTGGTGCTGGAAGATGTTCATGCACTCTTGGGCCATAGTCAGATGCAGTGAGTAGGCCTCCTTCATCTCCGTGAACTCGGGTAAGCCGGCCATCATGTCCTTGATCGCGTTGATGCTGGTCGTGTTGCCATCAGCGTTGGTGAAATGAGGATTCTGGTCGAGGAACTTCTGGAAGTCGCCCATCAACTTGTCGATGGTATCCTTCATGTGCCTGTGTCGGTTATCGACCCAAACCTTGTCTTTCTCGCTAAGTTCTACATCCTTCTCTTCCGCGTCCGGCGATCCCTCATTGACCGTCATGTGAAACGTAGTCTTATCGCCATCTTTTATCGGCAGGAGATCGTGAGCCATGGCTTGATAGGTGAACTCGTGAAGCAAAGGTGCCATCAGATCCAGTGATCTGTCCGTCACTATGAGGACTCCCTGCGGCCTGTTACTCGGGGGTGGAAAGTTGGGGTTCCACTGCGCATATTCATCGAGCTCCTCGGAGACGAAGCGGGCGAGATGCGAGCATAGCACACTCGCTTCATGTATGGGGTTCTTCGGACGGTAGTAGCGGACCTTGGGATATTCTCCCAGGGATACACATAAACCGGTGATCTGACTCGAGTCAACTGGGCTGCCGCATGCAAGGGTACCGGCGGACGACCAACCTTCTGAGCAAGATCTTGCATGTGCTTCCGAATATGCCCGTTGCAAGCAGGATGGTAGAGGATAGGGAAGCTCCAAGGATCGCGAAAGGTGACGACTTGCGCTTCTCGGGGGAAATAGTCGATGGAGAGAGTTTCGAAGCCAGCAATGGCTTGCTTAGCCACGGGAGACCCATCTATGCGCCGCCTCAACTGGGGATCTAAAACAGCAGTCCATACGAGGAAGCACCGCTTGTATCTGCGCCGTTCGATGTCGGACATGAGACAGTCCACGATATGAGGCTGGGGCGAGATGAGGTAGATGGCATCCATGGACGGGTTCATGTCCCTTCGCTCCTCGATACGCTCGATATCTGCATAGCACAGCCCAGTCAGTATGCGGTAGGCGGAGCATGGTTCGGCAGCATACTGGCGATGTTATGGTTGAGAATGTCATCTTCCTTTGCAACATTGTCGATGATCTTCTTGGAGCTCTCGTCGATCACTAATATCTTCCACTGTACGTCGCCAACGGGTTAGCTCAGGGGGCTTAGCCAGCTGGGCGGGAAGCCACTCGGGGGGATAGGAGCTCACATCGCCTGCAGTAATGTTCTTAATGGCGTCGATGATGACTGTGTGTAGATGATAGTCGATTGTCAGTCCTCTCTGGATCTTTCTGGCCAGAGGGGAGGCCCCTGTTGGCGAAGAGGGAATGGGGGATGATCATGATCAGGGGCGGGCAAGGCAGGGCAGGGCAGGGAGAGCTCACTCTCGTGCTGGTCTTGTATCACAGAGGGTCCCATCTTGGCTCTTGGCGCCAAAAGGCGTCATTCACAGTCAGGTCGCGTCAATACGTTCCAGCGCAGCGCAGGTCGAGCTGTTGGTCGCGGTGGTATGCAACGGCGGGCGGTCGGTGGGAGGGGGGCAGCAAGCACTTCAGCTGGCAACAGGCCGTACTTCCGGGGGGGACAAGAAGGGAGGAAGACGGCGTACGCGACCGGCTGCTCCACGGGCGGATTGGCTTCCCGGTTGCTTGCAGATCACTGTCCTCGTCGTTACCGTGGTCGTCGTCGCTATCGGCGGTCGCTGGTGTCGAGGTCGGTCGGTGAGTAAGCCACTTGGCAGGTACAATTGCGGTGGTGATGATGGTTGGCGGTGCTAAAGGGACGTAAAGGGCGTTGGGTTGTCACGGCGCCCTTGGCGGGGTTTCAGGACCTTGGCGCATTGAATGCAATGCGCTGGCTGGCATCTGACAGTGACTTTCAGGAGCGTTGGAAGCCCCGAGCAGACACACAGAGAGCCTCAAAAGGTAGCCTGGAGTGCCTGGAGTGCCTGGTAGCCTGGCAGCCTGGCAGCCCGAAGCAGAGCTTCCCCCCCAAGTTGCTGAGTTGCTGCCCCCACTTGCCTGTTGCCGCCAGCTCGCTGCTCGCCGCTGCTGCAGCTCGAGGCGCGGACAGGGGTAGATGGGGCACGAAACGGCTCGAAACGGTATAGCGCGCTAGCCTGTCACATCAAGTGACCACGCAGATGGCAGATCCTGATCAAGCTTGCATGCCTGATGATGATGGAAGAACCGTCGAACCGGAACCTTTTCGACTTTACGGATCGTATCGAAATCAGCATCTCCTGCAAGATTTCAGGTATCTTGAAAGAACGCTCCCTATGGCATGAGAACAAGTACGTACGTATGTACTCCGCGTAAGAAGAGGTAGGTACATAACGGAAACAGGTCGAACCCCTATCCCCGGCTCAAATACCTATCGACATCCGGATTGCCGTAGAACTGTTGCCTGAGTCTCTCGAATCGTTTCTTGTCCTCCGCTGCCACTTTGCGCGCTTTCTTCGCGTCGATCTTCTGCACTTTCTCCCGCTTCTTGGCTGGTACTGGAATTGCTTTGGGAACTTCGACTCCGATCCCTAGGTTGTCGTTCTTGGGCTTTACCTTGATGGGATATTGCATTCCCTGCTGCAAAGCACCCAGACCTGTGCGCGCGTCTGGATCCCAACCATGCGTCTGGAGGACTCCCAAGCCCATGCGAGAACGGTCTACCGAGGACGGTGGATGTGAATGTGTAAGGCAGACCTGGTGTGCTATGGAAGCCTCGTGAGGTCGACTTGGTAGACTATTATCCTCGCCGTTGGTCATTTTGTCTTTCACAGGAAGGCTGCAGACCTGACAGAGTTGAGGCGCGCCGATCGCCACCTCGGCTTCTGACTTCGCAATTGATGTAGCCTGGTTCGCCTCCTTGGGTAGGACGATGCTCAAATACGCATTAGACGCCGACGTTGAAGACCCTGTCGAAGCGGTGGCGGCCCCTTTGGTTCCCGCGTTGTCCGTAGAAGCAGGGACGAAGACAACCCGCTTTCGCTTGAGGCCAGACCCGAACGGCCGCCGGTCCTGCAAGGGAACATCGTCATAATCCGAACTCTCTTCCGGCGACAAGGCTCTGCAGTTGGGCTGCATGATGGCTTTAGCGCTGGCTTAACGGTGCTCAGGGTCGGTGAGAGTCGATGGCGGTGGAAGTTGGGTGCAAGTGGGCGAGACTTGGCGAGGTTGACAGGAAGGCCGATGCGGCGACATTCTAGAAAGCTTAGAAAGCTTAAAATAGACCCCTGTCCCGGTAATGCTCCAGGGCAGGTCCAGCCTCCAGGGGTTGATCATCGGTCACCCACGGCGCTAGTGCGACACGTACGCCTTCTCGCGTTTTCTCGAGCTTCTGTGGACGCATCTTTCCACTCTCACCACTTTCGACGCCTACTGCCCGGACCCCTTTGCAAGCTCGCTACAAGTTCACACAGTAACGGTTACCGACGCTTTATCATGGCTATGCCCTGAAGAGTCACTTGTCAATCGTCAATCAATACTATTTCCGCCCACCGCCGCCATGCCTTTACCTTTCCTGTACGAGAGCTATGCCCATGGCCTCCCACAATGGGTGCCTGGCTGGGTTCGAGACCCATGGACATTGATACCCACTCTCGCCGTGCTTTTCACACTCTTCATGATCAAGAGGTATAGCACTGGGTACATGAATCCGGCAGTGAGAGATATGCATGGCAGAGTGGTCATTATCACCGGAGGGACGTCAGGTATAGGGGCGGAGACCGCCCGAGATCTGGCAGCACGCGGAGCTCAACTCGTGCTACTAACCCGCCTGCCACCCTCCGACCCTTTCTTGGCCGACTATATCGGAGAGCTACGGCAGAAGACGAACAACCAGATGATCTATGCCGAGCAAGTCGATCTGACCTCCCTGCACAGCATCCGCCAATTTGCTACGAAATGGATCGACAATGCCCCGCCCAGACGACTGGACATGATCATCTTATGCGCTGCGAGCCTCACGCCGCCTGGAGGCAGGCGGACCGAAACGAGCGAGGGTATTGAGGAGATGTGGATGGTCAACTACCTGGCCAACTTCCACCTTTTGGGCATTCTTAGCCCGGCCCTGCGAGCACAGCCTTTCGATCGAGACGTTCGAGTCATCATTCCGACATGTTCTTCATACATATCCTCTCCATCGCTGAACGAGCCGCTGAGCAAGAAACAATGGACCCCAGCAAAGGCCTATGCTCGGAGCAAGCTGGCCATGATGGTCTTTGGACAAGCGTTCCAGAAACATCTCGATGCGTACAAAAGACCAGATCAGCTTCCCATGAATGCTCGTGTCTTCTTCGTGGATCCAGGTCTCGCACGCACCCCCGGTACGCGCAGATGGATGTCAAGAGGTTCGATTCTGGGCCTCTTCGCATACCTGATCGCCTACCCCCTGTTATGGCTGTTTGTGAAAGGGTCAGAAATGGGTGCTCAAGTCGTTTTGTATGCGATCCTGGACGAAACTCTGATCAGGGAGCCGGGTGGCAAGTTCTTCAAAGAGTGCATGCAAGTGGATTTTGCCAGGCGCGATATTGGCGACGAGACCGTCGCAAAGCAGCTATGGGAAGCTAGTGACAAGCTTATTGAGAAGACCGAAAAGGAGCAGGCTGCACTGCGTGTTCTGGAGAAGAAGGCTCAAGAGAAAGAGGACCAGGAAAAGAAGGATGCGGAGAAGGCCGAGGAAATAGAGGCATTGGTAAACACCATAAAGAAAGGGAAAGGGAAAGAGGCGGAGAAGAAGGCTTCGCGACGACAGAAGAAAAAGGACAACGCGGCGAAAGAGAGCAAGTCATAGGGGTGGCTCATTGTCGTATGTGAGGTTGCAAGCCGCCTCGGCTGTATGATGATACTATAGTACGCGTGTCGCAAATAGTAAGTAGGTATACCTTGTATACTGGCTATCCGGACTTTTTAAACATTGGTTTGGAAGGACGATAAGCTTTACCGAAACAGTACATCCGAGGAACCCAGAAAAGATGCCGCTGGGCGACGTGACGGTTCGGCTCCCCCCGATGGTCGGCTCCACTTGACCGACGGCCCACGTGTGGATGACGACAAGGCCGCTTCGGCTGGGGATTGTGGGGTAGACAGCTCAAGAGCCTCGGGAGCGATTGTCGACGTCGCCTTCTTTTCCCAAGAGCCTGCGCCTCGCCAAGTCTCGGTCATTCAAGATCCATTTTCAAATTACGCGCCATGATACCTAGACACCAATTGCGTCCTTGCTTCAGAGCTCTGTCGTGATCAGCTCCCCTCCAAAACCACAGCATCCACTCTCAACCGATCACCGAGTGACTGCCTAGTAGGCAGCCAGACCTGGTAGCCAGCCACCTCGAACCCAATCTTTCTCCGCGACAATGTCCTCGCAACCCGCGCCAACCGCCCCGGCGCACTTCCAGGCGGCTTGGGAGCGGCACGCCCAACCCGCTCCTCGCCCGGATGCCGCGAGCGTACACCCGGTCTTCTTCACACAGCGCCTACGACCATCGCCATTCCGGCTAGATGCGGCCGCCGTTACAAGCCCCGTCGCCCACGGCTACGTGTGGCACGGAACGCAACGGCGAGCGATGTTGTGATTTACGAGGAATTCTACACGGACCTGTACCGAGGGATCCCGGTTTTGACCGCAGGGCTCGTCGGGGTCGTCGTCACCTATTCGCGTGTTCCGCTGGTTTGGCACTTGGCAGTTCTCTTTACGCACCGGAACCAAACTTGATTAGACGCGATCCTGTGATACAGATACATCACGGCTGGCCGAATATAGACAACGCACGAATATTCGGGTTTGGACTTCTGCGGGTTGGAATCGTATGTACAAAGCGATAATACTACACTTGAAACCCTGAGTAGATCCCACCCCGCCTGGGTATCGAGCTTGAACGTAAGGAAATAATTTGATACTGTGCCGGCCGTTTTGTGCTCCGTGTGTCTCCTGGAAAATGAACCTCTGAAATGCAGTATAGCATACACGTTCGACTTCTTCGGAGCGAGCTCTCTTCCAACTTCGGTCCGTACCACTGTAAGGCATAACGACAGCAAAGGCTAATCCAAACAACGCGTCTCTCAGATCAAAGAACAAATCAGTGACCCATGTTATTTAGCCGATGGCGTTCTTTACAGCAATCACTATAGCCATGATGATCAACACGAGCACAACGACGAGCAGGGCCATCAGCTTGACGTTCTTCCACCACATTTGGCGCTTAAGGCCGCGAGAGCGGACGCGGAACTCGCGGGCGCTGCCGCCGAGCCGGTCGGTCTTGTCGACGAGGAGGTCGATGCGCTCGCCGCGCTCGAGTAGGCCCTCAATATTGCGGGTCATGATGCCACGCACGTCGTCCATCTCGCGGCGGACGTTGCCGAGGGCATCGTCACGGCCGCCGGAGGTGGTGCCAACGTCGACCATAAGGCGCTTGAGCTCGGCGTTGAAGGAGCCGGCGCCATAATTGGGCAGGTCGTCGTAGTCGGTCGAGTTCTCGGGGAAATCGGCCAGGAAGCGCTTGCGGATCTCGAACAGGTAGCCGAAGGGCACCCGCCGCCCCACCGACGAGTCAGCGACTACCAGGAACGTCAGCCCGCCGGCCGACGCGTTGTTCGGGTGCTCCGACGGCGCCTCGGCGATGTAGTGGATGTGGTTCGAGCCGTGCGTGTACGTCAGCTTCTGCGGGCTGTCGTGCGAGATCTTGGGCAGAATCAACGAGGCGAGCGAGGAGGTCTGCGAGGAAGCCGAGGTCGTGCACTCGGACAGGATGGTGGTATTGTGCGCTATGCACGAACTGCGGATGCGTGGTGGCCTGCGGTCAGCTTTCTTCCACATGCTCTGCTAGACAGCCCCCATTGTACTGGACGTTCCATCAGACCGGGGGAACCCACTAGAGCAGAGGAGTCGGGGGTGTAGATGAGGACGCCATCCTGCTATCGTTGTTGCGGAATGCAGCCTAGAAAAGGATGAGATATCTTGAACCTCCCGCTCTTAGGGATGGCCGGTATTGGTGAGAACGGGTGATCTGCGCTGCTTTACGCTCTATCGCAGGGAGAATCGGAGTGCGCGGGTGGGTAGGCTTGCGAGTCAGCCAGTCTCATCGGTCAGGTACTTAATCAGGATGGTGCTCGCGGGGCATCAGATCAGAGTCGAGAGTGAGAGTGATGACCTCGAGAGCAAGCTGGGGTTCAGAGCAGATGGAGTCTACCTAACTTAAGCCATCTGGCTGGGGATGACGATTGACGATACTGGGGCAACCTGCAGCCGGCCGAGCTGCTGCATTGATGTGGAGCACACACTCACACTCCTTTCCAGATCCGTCTTAGCGCTCCAGTGGCGGGCGAGCAAGCTTGGCAAGGCGGCTTGGGTGGGACGTTTCGACGACCTCCAACTGCGATAAGATGTGATAAGGCGAAAATTGTCTTATCGACGTGCAGGCGAATATGTTTAAACCTGCACTCGATGATCGCATCGAAACAAAAGCTTCAGGACTTTCCATGACTGCCCGTCCCATATCTCATGGTATCCATGGTCCCGGGGGATACCCAGTCGTAACATGATTCTCGCGTCTGTCGCACACTGCCATGCGCTTCCTTCTCAGCGGTCCGGGTAGGTCCAACCGCGTCCTTCGTCTTCCTTTCCACCATGCTTTCACCACCTCCAGCTCTTCGGCACGCGTGGCAAAGAAGAAGTCGTCGATAAATCCCAAATTCAAAAAGGTACTTCCTGCCCAAGACAGGAGGATAGGCATCCTCAAAAATGATCTCGGCATCGAAAATACCCATCCAACGAAGCCGCAATTCCGCCGTCCCGGCCCCTCTGACGGGCCCTTCGCTATCGGGAAGCAGAATGCCTCCAAAACCTACGCTGTCTTCGAAAGGTTGATATCAAATCGCTGGAGTGAGTTGATTAGTACCGACTTTCACTGGTCAAGGAAGCAAGAAATGTGGTCGGCTTTCGGCCTCCACGACATCCAAGATTTTGAGCGCGAGCGCAAACTCTTCCGGAACACGCTGCAACATGCCTTCGACCTGGCCACCACCAAGGATGCCGTAGCCAAGCAGGACAACCCCCTCTTCTGGCAACTGCGCAATGCTTTCGTTACGCGCGACATCAAAGGCCTTTCCGACGAGCTGGTGTTCGCTTTCCAGAACTTCCTTATGCGCAGCCGATTCCCCAGCAGTATCGCCTCTACACATCAAAAGCTCGCCGATTTCCGATATCCCTACGAATGGTTCCCCGCCACACGTGCTCTACAGAGAACGATCCATTTGCACGTTGGTCCCACCAACTCCGGGAAGACCTACCATGCGCTGAAGGCGCTCGAGAACGCCAAGTCTGGTATGTACGCCGGGCCACTGCGGTTGCTGGCGCACGAGGTGTACACCCGCTTCTTGGCCAAGGGCCTTAAGTGCGCTTTGGTCACTGGGGAGGAACAGCGGATTCCTGACAAGGAGGACTCCTACTTCAAGAGCTGTACGGTCGAGATGACCCCGTTAAATACTCTCGTGGACGTGGCAGTCATCGACGAAATCCAGATGATCGGCGACGCCGAGAGAGGTTGGGCCTGGACCCAAGCTGTCCTGGGTGTTCAGGCTAGGGAGCTTCACCTTTGTGGAGAGGAACGGGCCGTCGAGTTGATACAAGCGTTATGCGCTACAACTGGCGATAAGTGCGTCGTTCACCGATACCAACGCCTCAGTCCCCTCTCGACCATGGACAACAGCTTGAAGGGAAATCTGGGCAACCTAGAGAAAGGCGATGCCGTGGTGTCCTTCTCTCGAGTTGGTATACACGCTCTCAAAAACCAAATCGAAAAAGCCACCGGAAAACATTGCGCTATGGTATATGGTTCGCTACCCCCGGAGACCCGTGCCCAGCAAGCAGCGTTATTCAACGATCCCAACAACGACTACGACTACCTGGTCGCTAGTGACGCTATCGGCATGGGTCTGAACCTGGAGATCAAGCGAGTCATCTTCGAGCAAACACACAAGCGTGATTCGGTCGATTTCCGCGAGATGACGGTTTCGGAAATCAAGCAAATCGGAGGGCGTGCTGGCCGATTCAAGTCGGCTAACCAGGCAATCAACCCCAGACTCCCGGGACAGCCGAAGAGTGTCGGCCTCGTGACTGCGCTGGAAGACGCCGACCTTGAAGCTGTCCGGAAGGCTTTCCGCCGTGAGCCAGAACCTCTAAAGACAGCCGGTATACAGCCACCGCCTTCTGTGATCGAACGCTTCTCCACCTACTTCCCGCCGAACACTCCGCTCAGCTATATCTTGAATCGTCTACGCGATATTGCTCTGTTATCCCAGCGTTACCACTTGTGCACCACAAAGGAGTCCCTGGAGATCGCGGATCTCATACAGCCATTCCCAATGACCGTCTATGATCGATGTGTCTTCTTGAGTGCCCCGGTATCTCTCCGGGACCAGAGAGCAGCTCAAGTGTTGCAGGCCTTTGCCAGGTGTGTATCGAAAATGGGAGGGGGTGACCTTCTGGATATCGAGGCACTTGATCTTGGGCTCCTGGATGTGGATCCCAGCGAACCCGGGGTGAATACGAGCTTCTACCTACGAAACCTAGAGGCCCTCCACAAGTCCATTACACTATATCTCTGGTTGACATACCGGTACTCCGGCGTCTTCCGCAGTCAAGCCCTAGCTTTCCACGTCAAGTTCTTGGTGGAGGAGAAAATCAACCACCAACTGGAAGGGGTCAGGTACGACGACGAGGCACACAAGCAGAGGTTGAAGACCATCCGAAAGCAGGCCCAGGCGAAAAAGCGCAAGAAGAGCAAGGTTCTCGGGGCCGAGGTCGACGGCGATGGCGATGGCGATGGCGACGGACCGCCTCACGAAGGTGCTGGCCAATGGAATGAAGAAGGCCACGAGGAGCCGCTTCTCCAGGACCCGGCGGAGCTGAAAGAGATCAGGACCATTGAACCGACGTCAGAGAAGAGCAACAACCAAGAGGCGAATGTATGAATTCCACAGCCGGCTATCTATACGGCCTGGAGTTTCTGACATGTACATGTATACATACCCTATATCAGGCGTTCCAGGTTGACACTGGTTAAACCCGGGCCGGAGGCGCTTACTCGGACATGTACATTATAACACACTGGAAATGAGCAAAGGTTCCCAATTCTACAACTAAGCCATGGAATCTTTGTCCGTTCATGGTGTACGGTGCAGATGGATAAGAAGCCTGCTGCCTACTTAGGTATGTGCATTATCTCTTGTAAGTTCTTTTATTTGCACACTTGCAAGCGCAGGCAAGCGCTTTGTGTCGGCGACATAGCAGCTTCCATTGCTCTCTACTGCGTGCTTGCAGAGTTTCCTACCCGGCCTGCCTGCCATGAGGTGCCAAAGACTTCCCATCCGGCCTCGAGCCCACCCCAGTTTCTGATGTCCCGTCTACAACAACTTAACCTACCAGGTTGACTACCTTATACCTCCTTACTTACCTAAGCACTCCTCACAATGAGCCATTTGTCTCTCTCCGCGGTCTTGTTGTCTACACCTACCGGTACACCCCTACGTCAAAATGTCGACATCCAGCAGCAGTGACTTCAGTGGCTTCCTTCCATCATGGTTCTCCGCCCCGGTTTACGACGAGGACATCGATCCCCTAGACAGGCTCGAGGATGTCGGTGCCCATACACGTTCCCACTCGCCATCAACACGAAGAACCAGCAGTCGATAGCGCCTTCGTAGTATCTCTCGAGTGGATGGCGCCGCGAGCCGGCAGACCTCGACCTCTGTTGCTGCCGCTACGAATCCCGAATACGCATTGGCCAATGCCGTCACGGCGCGGAAGAGTCTGAGAGAGTTGTTCGCCAGTACACCCGTCACGCCGAACTCGTACATGGACCCGCCACGGCCGCCCAAGGATGGCTGTGAATGGGTTTGGTTCCCCGCGGGCTACTGGGCAGAACGCCAGATCGTTGAGACGCCCACGAAGGAGGCAGTGAAGGGTTTCAAGTGGCGGAAGCGTTCGGGCAAAGTGAGTGCGAGTACAGACACACAGCAAGATATCCACGAGCCCGCGATTGGCCATCTACAAGACTTGCAGCTGCAGCAACTGCAAGCCAACATGCCACTACCGAGTCCCTACCTGACAGAGGAGGCACATGTCCTCTCTTTGCAGAGGCCTACTCTGAGCCGAGACGACAGTAGCGAGAGTACGTCGTCGTATCCAACCTCGTTCCCCCATCGCTCGCCCAAGCCACCACTTCCAACGCCCTATGCCCACGAAGACGAGCACCTCACCCCTACGAGACCTCCGACCCGGCGCAATAACAGCAGTAGTTTTAGCGGGAATTCTTTTTTCAAAATGTCAAGAGCACAGCAGAGCTCCCCCTTGGCTTCATCGAAAGGCAACAGGGGTATCGTAGCCTCGCCCCCGGCTTCCAACAGCAGCACGCCACGCTCTCCCTTCTCAATGGCAAGCCCAGGGGCTACCGAAGAGCCTCCTGAGCCCCCTAAAAGGTCGTTGATCTCTTGGCTCAGAGCCGCCGAGCCCAAAACGGTACGTTTAATGTCTCTCAACCCCCGTCCTGAACCCCGAACAAGATGAGAATCGAGCAGCTTACATGCAACCGGCAACAGCCAAAGAAGGTATCGAGCAGGCCTGTCCATCAGCACTCGAGTCTCACGCTCGAAGGAAAACCTTCGCCGTCAGGTCAGAATGTGGTTGCCATAGGAAAGGTGGCTTCGCTCTTACGGCAAGAAATTAAGAGGCCACATAGGACTCGTCCCATCAAGCTATTCGGGAAAAGCCCTTGGCATCGTCCGGGATCAGGGGGTTCCGACCCCAGCACGACCAGCTCGATCCGCGACGTCCTCAGGGGCGTAACTCCGACCCCCTCTCCAGCGTCCGAGCGAGTGTCGCCTTGCGGTGCGTAGAGGGCACCCACTGCCCGGGTTTACCGTTCAGTTCAGCTGATGTAGGAGCCCAGAGTCTCGATCAGCGCGGTCGCACACCGACTTCCCCGGCGGCGTAAGCCTCTCTTTTTCTCTTTCTCTCTCTCTCTCTCTTTTTTTCTCTTTCTCTTTGGGCTTTGAAGTGCAATGCCTTTTCCGATCATCCACTGACCCCCCCGCGCAGGAAGCCACGAGAGTGAGGACCCCTCCGCTGCTCGGCCAGTCCTCGCCGGGGCACGTGCACAACCGGCCGCAACCACCGCGGTCCTTCTTCTTCGACATCCGCACCCCCCCGCCGCTAGCCGCGCACGAAGCCGCGTCTGTCGGGAAGCCGTCGCCGTCTTCGCCGCCGTCGCGGCCGGGCACGGCGGTGCAGCAGCCGCAGCAGTATCTCCAACCCTCTTCGCCCGGCTCGAGCGGGAGTTCGGCCGGCGCCCGCTTGCGGAAGCCGAGGGCGGCGGCCGCGGCGACGGAAAGCCGCGGCAAGCGCGAGTGGTGGGAGGGGCCCGTGGCGGTGCCGTCGTCGTACGAGGCCATGGCCAAGGCGCGCGGCAAGAAGCAGCCGTTCGCCTTCGACATCCCCGAGCACCTGCCCAGCAGCCCCATGTGCCCCGCCAACAAGCGCCACCGCTCCGGCGGCACCGGCGTGTGCGTCTACCACGGCCGGCGGAAGCGGAGCGACAATGGCGGCGGCGGCGGCGGCGGCGGTGGTGGGGAGAGGGCCGAGAAGGGGGGAAGCGAGGAGCATGGCGACGAAGACGATCCCGAGGACCTCTGGGTGTAACTGGATGGGGCTACCGATGTGCCGTGCACGTGAACGATGAAGCGTCACTGCCGAGGAGGTAGACCGAGTCACCGTGTGTGCTTAGGGGGATCGACCAATGCTGTGTTCCTATCACTGCGTGTGGATTGACTTCATTTTCCGTGACTAGGCCAGGCCGTCTGAACTGATGAGATGAGCAAGTACCTTATGTACAAACCGCAAGGCTACCGGATCCCCGGAAAGTAGCACCCAGCCTGGGACTCAACATCCTGATGATGTGCCTGCTCTAGACGCACACAGCCGAGAAATCCGGAACGCCATTACCACAGAAATACAGGCGGTTGGAGTAGTGATAAAAAAACACCCATCCTACACGCGCAAAAGGCGTACGTATACACACAAGAATACCCCTTTAGCGCCATGAGTTCCGTCGTCTTGCCCAAGCCGCGACCCGATACGCAATACGAGCTTCGTTTCCTTCGTCAAAGACTGTTGTCTAGAATATCCTCATACCAGCGACTTATAGCCACAGTGGCAAGGGCATGCATGCGTGGCCGGCGTTTCGTCCCTTATCCCTCTGTATCCGCGAAGCCCCAATCTAATCCTGTGTCTGCACCTTGTGGTCGCCCTTGACGGCCTCCGCATACGAGGGCGGCGCGGGCGCACCCGACGAAGATCCGGCGGCGGCGGCGGCATCGTCGTCGCCGCCCGCAGTCCCGTAGTCCATGGCGCCACCCGGCTGGTGGTGGTGGTGCTGCGGGGGCGGCGCCGGCTTGGGTGGTTGACGACCGCCGGCGCTGGTAGGCTGCTGGTTCACGAAGACGTAGGTGACGCGCTCCTCGTTCTGGGGCAGGCGCTCGTAGTCCTCGGCGGCGCCGGCGGACGCGGCGTCCCCGGGGAACTTGGCGATGATGTACCAGCTGTGCAGGAGGCCGGGGACCTGCGGGCGGGCTGGGGTGTTAGCCGAGGAAGAAGGACAGTGAGAGGGAGAGGGAGAGGGAGAGGGAGAGGGAGAGGGAGAGGGACACCACTCACGTAGCCGAGCATGCACAGCAGGATGTTGATGATGGCGTCGGCGGAGCAGAGGCCGCACTTCACCCAGACTGTAACGAATCGATGGCAGGTTAGCGAGGCGTATGTAAGTAAGTAGGTATGGATGGGATGCGACAAAGGCAGGCAGCGAGCGGGGCGTCGCAGCACACAACAGACAGGCGCCGGAATGACGTACCGGGCAGAGGCGGGAACAGGACGGCGAGGAAGCCGAGGAAGATGTCGGAGCCGTTGCACATGTTGGGCTCGAGCGATGCGGGGGATAACTGTCGGCGATGAGGCTGAGAGAGATGGCGATGCGCCCGGAAGAAAGAAGAGAGGTGCGAGGTTGGTTGTCAGTGGACGCCGAGGAGATGGAAGATGATGAATGACGATGGCCAGGCAGGCGCTGCTGGGGCACTGGGGCGCTGGGACCGTTCTACTGCAGGAGTTTAGGTCCCGGTAAGGCCAGGCTCGCCAGGGTCCTACGGATATAAGGTTGTTATACAATAATTAGTGCTGATTCCTGAATACGGGCAACTGCGGAAAGCGGGGGGCGTAACGAAATGCACTCTCCCGCGCTGGTCGGGTCCACGTCTTATTTAGCAGGGTGTTAACAAAATACAATATGGCTTTTTTATCGGCGATGCACCTAATCGAAACGCAACAATATCGGGAAGCCGCGGCGGCAACGGACGGGAAAAGGTAGACGTGTTTGGCATAAGCTTTAGCCAGCGTTAACCAACTTGACGGGCTGACAAAGGTGGACAGCAGCTAAACGGGCAGCCGACGACCCCTATCTCGATTGATCTGGCGAAGTATCGTACAGGGGCCGGAAGTCCATAATCTAGGAATTGGCTTCTGAAAAGAAACACCGCCTAAATATCCATCCTGCATAGCGATTCCATTCTGATGCTCGTGGGGATAGAGCCACTTGAGATTGAGTCAGCGAAAGGTCGCAATACAGGTGTCCGCAGACGACTTGCCATCAATCAGCTACGCGCCATCTGCTCTCATCCGTAATCTGGTATCGTCGGGTCGTCCTTCATCCTGCTCTTCCTGAATCCGTGTGTTTATCCAGTTCACCTGTTCACCGCCCCGGCAGACCGGGCACACCAACGTATCTCTCCTCGCGCTCGGTAAGGAACATGACCTGGACCCAGAACTCCTTAAGGTCGGCGTCCCACCAGGTCCAGTAGCGGTCGCCGGTGCGGTCGATCTCGCGGGCCTGCAGCTTGAAGGCGCAGGTCTCGTAAGGCTCGGCGGCGACGAGCATGTACTGGAAGTTCTTGTCGGGCGGCTCCTCGACCCGCTGCTCGAACGCGCTCATGAACCGCACCTTGGGCGTCACCCCCACCGCGATCTCCGGGTACTGCAGCTGGAACAGCAGTCCTTGTTGTCGTGTCACCGTGTCCCGCACCTTCGTGATCCGGTAGCCAGGGCGCCCGATCTTCACCACGTTCCGGCGCACCATGCCCGCGCCGAAACCCGCGCCTACCACACCGGCGGGCAGGCCCGTGTTCGGGTCGACTTGTCCCTTGCCCTCCTTCTGCTCGCGCGCGGCGCGGCGTGCCAGGTTCGTCTGGTGCTTCTTGCCCTGGGTGTGGGCCAGGTATGAACCGTCATTTTGGTGCACGGTCAGGCATAGTCGACATTCGAAGCTGCCGACGTGGTTCTTGAAGAAGTACGGGTCCTTGTCGAGATCGATCGTCTCGAGAGCGAGTTTGCGCAGTCGTTCGCGACGGTCTGCATTGGTGGCGCTGTGCGAGGCCACGCCACCACCGCCGAACTTGGAGCCCGCGCGGTTCTGGTAATCCATCGTGTGTCTTCTGAAGAATGATCCAACGCGAAATCCGGTTCGCAAGAGGGAAGTCTGGTGATGGTGATAGATTGATGAGTGTGAGTGTGCGAATGGTTGGGCGGTTGCGATTGCGTAAAGTAGGTATTTACTTAGGTAAGGTAACACCAGATGAACCCCGGTTTGCGAAAGTGGACCTCCGCGATTAGATAAGAGCTTAGCGGTTCTCTTCCTGGCAAACGACCTCGGAAGTTCAGGTCATCCAAGGTCATCTTCTACCGTACGTCGAGGTTTCTGTCGCCACAACACCACTCCGTTTCAAGGTTGTTGGAACAGGGTGACAGGTAGCATGGACGTGTGGTAGTCGTCAGCCGATGAGACGAATCCCCTTATACTGCCGCTTTCTGTCGCGTTCTTGTGCTCCTGCGAAGGTCGCTGTGGCCTGTTAAAGGTTTGCCCAGTCAGGCACATGGCACGAAAGACTGGCAACCGCTCGACCTGAGCACAGGTTTAGGTATCGAGGCAAGGCTATTGTCCCCTGAGGAAGTCATCGCCGTTCCCTGAAAATGCCGCGCCCAAAATCTCTTCGCCAGTCTTGAAGCCTGCTACTGATGATAAACGCTGCGAGGCGTGTGTCCTAGTAAATATGTACCTACCCACTGGGCTAGGTACTTTCGCTCGTGACACTGTCTACTTATCCCTCATCTGTGGTTGATTATATCGTACAGGCCTGACTCGCTCATAACCCAAGGCCGAAACGTACTCTCAGCTGTCTTTGCTGAGTGCCAGTATGTTGCTAAATATACAGTCGGGGGCCAAGACAGACAGTGAACATCCAACAGCACCCCTCTTTTGAAGTGACCAAATAAGAACAGCCATTTCACCCGTATGGTAGTCGTCTAAAGTCTGCCGAGCTCGAGGGCCTGGTATTTCCCGACTTATCCTTGAGAATTGTTCGACTATCACCGCCTACTGGATACCACCACACCCCATACCAGGTCGCTTCAGAATTTCATCATGAACCACGCCCTGGCAAATGTTATCCTATTGAAGTCAGACCAGCAACCCTATTCAGATGCCTTGGTGCGGGGCATAGAGCAGCCGGTACACCAGAAGTATACCAGGGAGCGTCCGCCTCTAGACAAAGACAGCGAGTCCGCCTCTTGCTACAGCCCTCGCGAGACTGAACGTCTATCTGAACAGCCTGAGGCGACGCGAAGAAAGAATCTATCGTACTGGTGCTCGTGGGCATGGGAGATCGTCAACTGCGTCGTGCTTGTCGTCTCGCTCTTTGGCATACTGGCCACGCTATACCCACACCATGGTCAGCCGTTGCCACGATGGCCGTTTTCAATATCGATCAATACGCTTCTATCGATATATGGGCTCATCATGAAAGCGAGCATGCTCCTGATCTTGTCATCAGGCATATCTCAACTACAGTGGATCTGGTTCCTGGAAGCCCGACCACTGCAAGACGTGGTTCGGTACCATGACGCAGCGCAGGGACCGTTGAGGTCTTTGACTTGGCTTTGGCGGCGCCCTGCCCGTCAAACCTGCCAGTTCCTAACTTCAATGGCAGCTGTGATCGTAATCATGGCCGTCGCTGTCGATCCTTTTGTCCAGCAATTGTTCAGGCCTGTCGATTGTAAGCGAATTGAGGAGGGAAGCGATCCCGCCTCTATTACTCGGACTGGTTATCTGAGTTATCTTGGGTCGACTCCGGATGCCGCACCATATTTGTACCCAGGATACTATTCTTCCAACAACTCTCCCAATCTCATCCCACAATTCTCCTGTGGAACTGGCAACTGCACCTTCGATACGGAATACAGCAGTCTGGCTTACTGCAGCGTCTGCAAGGACGTATCGGATAGCTTACGGTTTGACGAACGATGTGTGCTACGCCGAAACGGGACTTCTTGGCTTGGGAGCTGCGACGGAGATCTCCCTCAAGATACGCAGATCGTCAAGGTCAACTGGACAACCACCCTGGCTTCAGTCTCTCCACCGGTCTCGGTAAACTTCAATTATGAAGCTGATCCTGGAGGTAGCAACCGATCAGAGAAATATACTGCCTTCAAGGTTGCTGGGATCCCCGGCACAGCTGCCACAGCATCTCGGGGTGCATCGCACGAGATTGACTTTGGTTATGACCTGGGAATTGTACTTGCGAAAAGGTCTAAACAGAAGACCGCAGATGAGCTCGCGAGCTGCTACAATAAAACAGGGGGCAATATCTGGTCTTGCCAGTTATATGGCGCCGCTCAATGCTCGCTTGCGCCATGCATTCGAACCTACACCGCAAATGTAAACGGAGGAGTGCTCACCGAGACGGAAGTCGAGAGGGTATCATGGGCTTATCGTGCGGCGTACATTGGGCTCAACGATACCCCCGAAGCAGTCCCGGAGAGATCTGTTGGGCTTTTAGACACATACTGTATCGACGAAATCGAGAAGGACGCGCTCGCAGCCTCTGGTTACCCTGTGGAGGGCAACACTCGGTGGTTACCATACAACATATCGTTGACCACTGCCGAGGCCGCACTCACAAAGTCGCTACTAGCACGCGGATGCCTATACGGCCTCGACGGTGAGCTCGATTATTTCCTCGGGCGAGAGGTGCTGGAAGAGTTTATTACCGGAAGCGTCGAGATTGACGTGACGCGACTTCGATCGAACGGCACCGAAACTTTTGCACTGGGCCCAGACCAAGTCGTCCAGCTCTACAACTTGTCCAACGTGGACTTCCCGTCCGTCAACGCAGCCATGAGCCGGATCGCCGACAGCATTACCATGTGGATCCGCGCCAATGGCGAAACACCATACAGCCAGGCCGCCATTGGCCTGGAATACCATTACGCCATTTGCGTGCACGTGAGTTGGGCCTGGGCAGCCCTGCCCGGGGCCTTGACCATCTTAACCGTGGTCTTCTTCCTGCTCACAGCAATCGAAGTGCGTAGCAAGAATGTGCCCATGTGGAAGGGTTCTCCGCTGGCACTGCTGTTCCACGGGCCGGCAGGATTGGACTGGGTCGACCCGACCCTCCTGGCCAAACCATCTGCCAACAAGAAACCCGATCTGATGACCGACCGCGGCATGCAAGAGTTCGCGGATACGATTACGGTCCGAGCGGTTCGCGAAGAGGACGAGGACGGCGGGTGGCTTCGCCTCCAACAGGTGGCGCCGGCGCCGGCGCGAAAGAGCAGAGGATGGGGCCTGCGCCGTCGGAAGCAGGAGAAGCAGGAGGTCGACAACGATGACTTGGAGCAGCTCTCGGAGACGTCCACGATGAATTCCCCCGGATGAAGAGGAGGGGGTCCTGCGCGTCCGTGGGCATCGCGGCCAGAATAGACCACCGTCGGCCTGGATGGATCAGGCCACCTCCCAGGGGAAGAGAGCGACGAAGAGGGGGAGAAGAGCAAGTGCACAGCCAAAGCAACAGGAAAAAGCCAAGTGGAAATATAATAAGAAGAAAAGAAGCAATTAAAGGGTAAAAGGAAGGCTTGAGTAGAATGGAGGGCAACAGGACGGCGATAACATAAGACAAATTCTCCGAATTCCATATTCCGGATACACGCGCCTTGTAAAGCCGGATGGGAGCTTGTGAGCAAGTGAACCCCTAATATCTTCAGCCAAATCAGACACTTTCCTATCACTTGCAAGACTCGCGACTGTCGTTCGCGCTGTACGTAATAGTACACGAAGCATCGATAGCCAGGCAGCACAAGCTTGGTCTAGTTCATCTGTATCTCAACTACATGCTCATGATGCTGCAGACTGATTGCAGTCGCAAGTCGTATCCCCTAGCTTTACCATGGCCATGATGCTGAGGACGTGGAAAATCGCATGACGAGATTCAAAAGCTGGCCGCTCGGGGTGACCGGATATAAGAACGACCAAGCAGTTTTGTACGAGGCTTTACTTCGTTGCCGCTCCAGATGCTCCTCTAATTTGCTTTCTTGCATTCATCATCAAGGGATTGACTTCCAAGATTCGGTGGCGTCGTCATTATTCCAACATTACATTGCCGCAGGACGGGCTGGCCGGCAGCTGCCAACCATCCAGTATTGGCCAGATCCTCCCAGTTTGGTCACCTGATCCCATCTAGGAGGAATTGCCGCTATGGTCCTGGACCGTACGTGCGCTCACCGGAAGTTGTTATCGAAGCGCTTGAATGTGTAACCAATGAACGGCAGACTCATCTCGGGCGTGTCGTCGACCTGCCTGCCCGAGGCCAGTGCTTGAGCCTTGAGCACCGTGGCGTTGTCCGTCTGGTCGATCTCGTCCGTGGGGAAGTAGGTGGTGTCGATAGCGGATGTCAGGCGTGGCTCGAACGGCGCGCGAATGCGGCGGAGACTGTCGAACTCGACCCCACGGAAGAACGGGTGGCTCTTGATCTCTTGCGCGCCGCTCCGGCCAAGTCGAACTTCGGTGTTGCAGATAAGACTGTGGAATGCTGTCAGTAGACGAAGCGGTGAAATAGCTCGCTCAGCTCACCTTCTGATCAAGTGTTCCGCCTCCGTGCCCAGGGTAATATCGTCGGGGAAGTACAACGACTGTCGCCAGTTTACGATCTTGCGGTACGTATCGTGGCTATCTTCGGCGCAGAACGGCGGCCAGCCTACCAGACACTCGAACATGATGGTGCCGAGAGACCACCAATCGCAGTCGAAGCTGTAACCCTGTCCAGTGAAGATCTCGGGGGCGATATAATCGGGAGTTCCGACGGTGGAGTAGGCCATCAACCGCCGCGACCGTCTCCAATCGTTGATCTGAGCACGGTTGCTGACCGTCAAGTTAATCTGGTCGATAGCCACCGAGTTCCTGTCCCTGGGACGGTTGGATTTGCCCTGCAACAGTTGCTGGTAGTAGTTGTTGTCGTGCAGCTTGTGGAACCCTGTAGACAGACCGAAGTCGGTGAGCTTGACGTGGCCGCCTCTGTCCAGAAGAATGTTGTCCGGCTTGATATCACTGTAGTGGCAGCTGGTCAGTGAAACGAAAGACAAGCCTGGTAAGGTAGGCATCTTACCGATGGATGAAACCGAGTTTGTGGACCGCCTCGATAGCCAGAACGATCTCGGCAATGTAGAATCTCGTGATATCCTCTGAGAAGATTTCATACTTAATAAGCATGGTCATCAAGTCTCCGCCGGGCAAGAACTCCATCAACATGTACAGGAAGCTGGCGTCCTGGAAGGTAGTGAAGAGCTTGACCACCCAGGGGCTGTCGGACTCGGCCAAGATATCTCGCTCGGCTCGGACGTGTGCCAACTGGTCCTTTTTGAACATTTCTGTCTTGATGAGCGACTTCATCGCGTAGACGACACCATCCGACTTCTTCTGAACAAGCTTGACCTCGCCAAAAGCACCCTTTCCGATGATCTTGACGGTGGTGTAGTTCTCGGGCTTGTCTTTGGTTCGCAAGAATCGCAAGTACCTAGCTTCCTTCTTGCCACCGTTCTGCCATATCTGCTCGCGTCTGGATGCGGACTGGTTGGGGTCGGAAAGCTTCTGCTCCATCTCGCTCTGCCTGTTGTCACATAGCGCTATCAGCAACTGCGGCAAAGTGGAAGAAGGGACAGCGGGAGGAGATATATAGAACGGACCTCAGATTACGCTCACGCGCGCGCTTGACGCTGTCTTTGAAGAAGTCGGCGGCCAGCTGGGAGCATTTCTTCTGGTTGTTGTTCGCGTTGGTGCCATATTTCTCCGGGTTTCGTTCGGGGGCGATTTGGAACTCGGCCTGTCGCGAGCCGGAGGAGGGCATTGGCGGTTGGTTCGCATAGCCGTAGCCGGGCTGCTGCTGCTGGCCGCCCGAGCCAGAAGTTCGGGGTCGCTGGGCGGGCGAAGGGCCACGGGGACCGCCGTACTGGTTCCCTCTGCCGGCACCTCCCAAGTTCTGGTGGGCAAACTGGTGAGCCAGGCCAGCATTGGGATCATTAGTCCCTGGAGTGTTGGACCTCGGCTGGTAGGGGCCGCCACCTTGAGCAGACATGTAGTCTGCGTTGGGCTGGTACTGTTGCTGGGGGAAGTAAGGACTGCCGCCCTGTGCGTAGCCTCCGGCGTATTGCTGGCCTGGATGAGGCTGACCAGCGCCTAGATGCTGCTGCTGCTGGCCCGGGTTGGGGAAGACAGGCTGAGGAAAGGTGGACGGGGTGGTGGGATAGGTGCGGTCGCTGGGGGCGAGGCGCTCGTTGTTGTTGCCAAAGTTCAGGTGCAAGCGGTTGGGATCCATCTTGTTAAGGATAGCTGGAGCTGCCGAGAGCAGCACCCTTTCCTAGACTTAGGGTTCTATCAATTGGCCAAGTGGTCAACGTTTGGATTGTGCGCCGGTGTCGCGTTATGGCAGCTTGTGGTTTGAGTGGTGGCCGTACGAGTGGCCAGCTTCGAGAGGCTGAACTATGGGCAAGACCGAGTCAGCTCTCCGATTGCTGTCAATCAGGGCAACTGTCCAAGCAACAGGATGGGAGAAAGGGATGCAATTTCGGCCAGCGACAGCTGTAGTGAGGGGCGGGGTACCTACTCGGTGCTGGTGTCGAATTGAATTGAATTGCGGCCCGCTAGCGATGCGCCGTTGGAAGGCTGGCGCTTGCTGGTTCGATGTTGGTGTATCGTCGTCTCAACCTTGGCCGGTCTCGCGGGTCTCGCGTGTCTCGCGTGTCTCGCGTTTCTTGCCAGATCGCTTGGGGGTGGGTGGATGGGTGGATGGAAGGAAGCTTCAGACAGTCCCGTCCGGCGTATGCTGTGTTGTCAGGAGGGTCACCAAACCTGCAGGGTACAACGCAGACAGGTAGACAGACAGACAGACAGACAGGAGAAGCAGAAAGGGAAAAAAAGAAGTCACTTGTTGGTCGACTGGTGGTGACTGACTGACTGACCCCTGAGAGGACCTACGAGGCGAGAGACACAGAGAAGTCGGAGGCCATGCCCCGCAATCCGCCCTCGCCCTCTCCTCCAGCCTGCCACTTTCAGTGCTCTGGCTGCCCCACCGATCCACCAGCCCTTCTGTGATGGGCTCTGATACCGCCTGGAAGAACCTGTGAGTGGCTGCTGGCCAGCTGCTGCAGTGATGGAGAAAGAGAGAGAGAGAGGGACCCCTCAACCCCTGGTCAGCCCGGGTCACGCTACCTGGGCCAATCCCCCGATCTTTGTTTCGCAACGCCCTGCGGGCTACCTAACTGCGCCAAGCTGCTTCAGGTGGTTGGGTGGCTCGAAGAGCTCCATTGGCTACCGCCCTCCTCCCTGAGCTGCTTACCCCATCAAGCTAGCGCTGCACAGTTCTGCCCAATCATGCAAGCCAACGCCTCCCCTTTTCGTCCTTGGACTCGACCTTATCAACAGCTCACTCTTTTCGATAGGACCCAATACTGGAAGCAGGCAGCTAGGTAGGTAAGTAAGTAATAAGTCAAGAGCATCCAGGCCAGGATCTTTACAAGGCACCATGATTACAACTTGGAGGCTACAGGCAAGCATCCGGCTCAACCTGAGGCATCCCCGCGCCGCCATCCACCACAACCTGCCACTTGGCCAAAAACCACGGCATGGCCTCCCAGCTGCTGGCATCCCAGGGTAGACAAGTAGCGCCGCGACGGGCCTGCCAGCAGACGAGCGCGCCGCGGACGTATATGTCCAGCTTGAGCTCCCAGGGATCAAAGAGGTGGGGAAGCGCGGCCGCGAGGACTACAGTCGTGAGCGGAAGTCAGCCGGTATTTCACGAGGATGGCCGACTTACGGATGGCTCGCTCACGCAGCGCCGGCAGCGGAATCAAGTCGATACTCGCGTGGTGCGGCACCAGCACCTGCGCCGGCGTCGGCCGGAGGTGTAGCGGGATCTGCGGCGCGCACGAGGAGTCGATGAGGGACCGGGACGCCGACGACGAAGGCATCGTGGGCGTCGGCCGGAAGAAGGGCGACATGGTCAGACAACTGCAGTTGAAGAGTTGCAGGATGTCGATCCCCAAGCATAACGCGTTATGCAGGCACGCCGTGCGGACCGTCGTTTGAGCGTCTAGGAGGCAACTGGCCAGGGGCGGTAGCATGGTCTCGGAAGGGAGAAAGAGGACTGGTTGGCCTCGAGATGGTGAGGATATTGGTTCTGAATCGACTGATATCTCATAGTCGAAAAGATCCAGTTCTCCTCCTGGGTGTAAGGGCTCGGACAATGTCGAGCGTGGTCCTGATATTGGCTCGGCGTTGATAAGGTCCTGCTTCCGCTCTGTCTCCCCCGTACCTCTCGGCGGTGCTTCTATGCCCCGGCCGTTCTCTGGCAGAGGACGAGGCTCGAGCCTGCGGGGCCCTATACGGGCAGGCTTATTTCGAAATGCCTCTTTTTGTTCTTTCTGCCTCTTTCCTATGCTACGTTAGAAGCTGGCCGAGTATGACAGGACTACAACGACGTACTCCATGCCCTCTGTGCGGTTCTATTCGACTCCCTGCGGGCATCTGTCATAGCTCTCTTCTTAGGTTGCTGAGATCGCTTGGTGCCATCCACGACAGAGCCTGGTGCATTTCCCCCATTTTCAATGAGGTCCATCTGTTCGCGCTCGGCATCAAGACCCAGAGGCGGCAAAGACTTACGCCGGTATTCTTGAGCAACGTTGAGACTCAACGGCCACTGAGCGAGCCTGGAAGTCGTTTGGCGACGTTAGCGGGCGAGACCTTAATCGGCATCATTGGTCGAAACCCAGTAAGCCACGAGGTTGGATCTGACTACTGATAGGCAACGTGAGCTTTCTCTCTCATTAATTCCGATAGCCCCGGGGCTCGAACCCCTTATGCCCCTAGCTTCTTGGTGGGGAGACCCGAGCAAGTTGGCTTACGGTTTTTCAACCAACCAGGTACAAGGAAAACCGTAAGCCATCCTTGGGAGACTTTGGGCCATCGCGAAGATCATGAAAGCCTTTGTGGTCGAAACAGCATGTCCGAGTAGGCGAGTTAACTTGGGTAGTCCTCGACAAGGTGAGGGGGGTGATGGCCCGAGGCATACATAAAGGAAGCATCCCTCGACGATGAATTGCCAACATGGGAGGCAGTCACTCAGCATCTCAGCAACGACAGTCTCCAGACAGTCCTAGCTGTACCTTCTATCAACCAATCCTGCTGAATATCCTACGCCTCTTCAGTTCATCATGGCATCTCCAAGCAAGAAAACCATCGCCGTGGTCGGCGCAACCGGGCGCCAAGGCTCATCGGTGGCAAAGACCTTTGCTTCGCTCCCGCACTGGCACGTGCGATGTCTAGCCCGGGACCCAAACTCCCCGAAAGCCCAATCCCTCGCCGCTCTGGGCTGCGAAATCGTCCGAGCCGATCTCGACGACCCGGCGTCCCTGGATGCCGCCTTCGCTGGCGCGCACGCCATCTTCCTGAACACCGATTTCTGGGGGCCGTACGTCAGCCTCACCACCGCGGGCACCGGCCTCAAGGAGAGCAGTACCCGCGCCTTCGAGGTCGAGATCACCCACGGGAAGAACGCCGCCCTGGCCGCCGCCAACACTCCGACTCTCGAGCGTCTGGTGTACTCGGCCCTGGGCCCCATGAAAGCCGCCTCCCGCGGCAATTACCCGGATTCGTATCACTGGGATAGCAAGGCGGCCATCGTGGAGTTTATTGAAAAGGATATGCCGGACCTCGCGAAGAAAATGTCGGTTCTCTACCTCGGCGCGTATATCACCAACTCGCTGTTGCTGCCGAAGAATTCGAAGGAGGGCCAATGGGTGAATACGATCCCTTGCAGCAAGGCCATGAGACTCCCAATTGTGGACGCTGACAGATCGACGGGGCTGTATGTGAGAGCTTTAATCGAGGATGAGGCGCCTGGCGTCAAGCTCCTGGCGTACGATGATTTCCTTAGCATCAAGGAATGCCTAGAGGCGTGGGCTAGGGTCACGGGAAAGACGGCCGATGTGCGTGAGATGACCATCGGCGAGATGTCCAGCACCTTTCACCTACCGGTCGAAATCCTCGAGGCGCCGGGCTTCATAGAGGAGTTCGGGTACACGGCTGGTATCTCGGGCGTCATTGAGCCGAAGCAGTTGAAGAACAAGGTCTCGGCTCCGACTTTCGAGGACTGGCTGAAGACAAGGCCGATGGAGGAGTTGCTTGCAGTCCAGGCTGGCACAACTTGACCTACCTGCGGTCACTCACTTGCCTCCCAACGTTATACGGGATTGGTGATGTGATTCTTTTCAGGAGCTTGTACTCACGTCGCTGAAGGGGTTCGGGCCCGATCTGACTTCACGTGCGGACGTCCGTGGACCAAGCCCGGACATCCGAAGTTCGGAGTAGCTAAGTAAGCAAACATTGCATACTGTTTGTTAGTGCTTTGTGCACATGAAATTCCATCGATCAACAACTTATGGCCTCAATGCTCTCCACGCTAAATCCAAGGGATGATGAAGGTACTCTGCCTTCATGCAGGTAACAGTAGCGGCCGCATCCTAGAGTCCCAAATAGGTACGTTCGACTCGGCATCCCGTTTGGGATCAAGCTTCGTCTTCGTTGACAAGGCCAACAGCACCAATCGTGTCGCGAGCCAAGCAGTCGTCTGCTGACCTCACATTCGACTTCCTCAATGGACCATTCAAAGTATCCGAGGAGACCTCAGACCAGCCGGCTCTTCACGACTACTGCATCGACGCAACAATCAAGAGCACGAGAAGAGCCCACGAGTGGCTAGCGGAGAAGATCGTCACCAATGGCCCCTACGACGGCGCCATAGCCTTCTCGCACGGGGCCTCGTTGCTGTCTAGCTTCATCTTGTACCGACAATGGTACGAGCACGAGCTTCCAACCCCCTTCCGGTTCGCCATCTTCATCAGCGGCAGCATCTCGCTGGACGTACTGAAAGATCTGGGTGTACCCGTTTCGGCTTCCGCGGAGACGGTCGTCCGCGAGGCCGAGTCGCAGAGCCGCCGGAACCTGGAGCCCCTGCCTTCGCACGCCGCGAAAGCGCGTCGCGCTGTCTTCAATTCGGACGATTGCTTCGGCATCAACCTCAACAAGGTCCCGCTGGAACTGAAGATACGGATCCCGACAGTGCATATCTGGGGCGAAGCCGACCCCTTGCTTCCCACATCTATTCACCTCGCGGGCTTGTGTGATCCCTATATTCGGAAACTCCATACCCACGATGGTGGGCATCAGATTCCTGAGCATGAGCAGGATATCCAAGAGGTGGCTCAGCTTCTCGAATGGTGCACCCAACGCGCCGTCTGGCCGGGACATACGCAAGACTAGTGCGGGAAGGGAGGGGGGAAGGAAGAATCTACAGGTCATATTCCGAGGTAATGGGCGCCGCCCCTTGCGTGAAGTAAGGTACGAAGCGCACCGGGGTCATAGTTCTCGGCAAATGTCCCGCGATTATCGATTCCACTCCGACAAACCTGGAAACGCCTGGAGCCAGCTGTGAAGGGTGTTGAGAACGTCTTATCTATGCTCTACCAGCAGTCTGTGGTCATCTAGAAGGAGGCTGGCGGTAGCTCTCGTGCGATGGGGCAATGGGCATGGCTAAGCAATGCGAATAAACTACCCGAGACCGTGTATACTAATGATGGAAGTAAGTATGCAAGGAGCTACATGCCACGTCCTTACGTGGTCGTTGTGCTTTACTTGAGCGGTTAAATCAATGCGGTACCGGGATTTCATGTACTTCCAAGCAAGGCGTCTTGTTATTATGCGGTGTCCATGGCGTGATCGGCCAATGACATTGGATACCTACTGCCTTCTCATCGTCGTGGAAACTCCATGCCTGGACTTGGAGAGTGTGTCAAGTGCAAAAAAGCCATACTGTTCCACATTGATAGAATATATCAGGGCGATGTGCCGAATGTCATGCGTACGTGCGTAGGGAGGTTGTAGTATCGCTGTATCAGTGTATCGTGTAAGACATTGACTCTTCAGAGCGCTTATGCTGGAATCTGATCATTAATGTCACGCACAACCAAAGCTTTGGGTCTGTGTTATCGAGTCGTGCTCGGTGGAACCACCCTCTATCTATCCTCTGTCCGTCTCCATGGCCTCTTTGACAGGCTGTACCATTGCCACCGACGAATTCATCTCCACAAGTCCCCCAATCCTGACCGGCGTCTGTATTACAACAATAACCGACTTGAGAGCCCCTGGAAAGTCTCGCGTCTACAGTGGCGGGCTTGTTGGGACCATGTACTCCGGCTTCTCGGAACACCTGGTCGCATCCACGTGATTGCAACTCAGGATGCCTTCATTATTGGAAATGTGCGGCCCTTCAAAGAGTTAGTGCCATACCATGGGATTTCATGGGCGTACGTACACAGATCATAGCGCTGAAACCCATGAGATTGGCATGTGGTCTCGATTCTGGAGCAGCGCCAACTTTGGTGTGGTCCGCATCCAATAACGCATTCACCACACACGTCGGTAAAAGGGGACTTGGCCTCGCCATCATGTTTCGGCGATATTCCGTTCTTGTGGGCGTCCCAGAAGAAACAGCTATACTTGGGTCAGTGGACTGGTAACCCTACCTTGACCGCGTCGAGTGCTTACTCCCGGAGGTCAAGGAATGAACACTGCAATTGAGGATCGGCGGTCGAGTAGCACGTGGCTATGAGGATGGGTGCATCTCCATCATAGAATAGGGACCAGTCTTCACAGTGGTCGGGGAAATACTGCACAGACATCGTCCGTGCCTCGACCATGGCTGTGTCCGTAGGCTGGGATGCTGCGGCCGACTCTAGGAATGCTGCGACAATGCAGGACGATAGAAACAGTACTGATATTACCAGAGACAACTTGGCACCCACAGTTCGCGAACACGATCGCCTCATGGTGTCGAACAGATCTCGTCTACCGGAATGGTGGTGGCCGAGCCGAGTGTCATGATAGCACTCGGGGTGCTCTGGGTGGAACGGTTGACCACATACTTATGTAGAGCTATGTCTTCATCTGAAGTAGAAGCACCCAGCTTGAAACGCTTAATACCGGTAAGCTTCGCGACAAGGCTTTGATTGACAGATTCACTACAAGTTTGCTTTGGCCTGGTGTCATTTCTGGTGACGCAGCTGAGCAAACCCCACCCCGCTCGGAAATCTGTGAATCGAGGGTCTTGTCGACCCATGTACTCTCTGAGAGGACGGGTATGTCTGCATTCCGCGAGACTGCAAGGCGCTGACCACCTCCTCAAAAAGGCAGACAGAGTGCGAAACGGGAACACCCCAACGCCTACCCAGCCAGTCGGAAACCGAAGGGCTGGGCTCACGTTCTAAAGCCTTGCTAGCCGCTGAGAATGAGGGGCAGGGCAAGCGTCGCTGCAGGCCACGCCATGGCTTTCAGGTAGGACTACTTCGGTGTTCGCAAAGCCGCCGGGAGTTTACCGCTACACCGTCACACCGGCACACGCAAGACCGGGTGCTGACTCCAAGGTTCCAGGATCCAACGAACATTCTTCCGTTACATTCTGAATCCTACCTTGAGGCCGACAGCCACAGAGGATCGCCAACATCCTTTCTGTATTTGGAACACGGTCAATTCAGTCGCGTAAATAGATTGGTGGTGAGGGCGCCTGCGTAGAGCCTCATCGCCAGGGCTCAGCTCTGGCTGAGCGACGGGCTGGGTGTAACGACATGTCGTCCCCGGCATCTAGCAGGGCGACACACGAGGCGAGGACATTCCACCGCCGAGTAGTATATGAGCTTGGGATTCTTCCGTTCAACACCCACTCCGTTCTGTAGTAATCATCACAGCAACCTCTACCAAAAACCTACTTAGACCAGCAACATCATCCAAGCCAGAACGCAAAACCGAACTCGACGATTCTCAGAATGTCTGCCCCCAAAAACGTCAACTCTCCCCTCTTGACACCCACTACGAGGACACCTACGTCCCAAGGAGCAATCATGCCGCCATCTACTGCAAAGCCCCAGGAGCCGGACTCGGCAACTACGCGCCCGAAGCCTCTCAGGACCAATATCACGCCAGTCAACCCCAAACCGCGCGGAGCTGACACTATGATGTCGTGGGGAGCACCAGCTGGACTTTCTATCCGTACCAACAACGACGAGAACTTGCTGATCTTCCGGAAAGCCCTCGGTATCAACTATATGCGTCCAACCACCGACGGAGGGTCCCTGGAAGAAGGCCGGAAGACTGCCACGGGCATCTACAAGCATGTGATCGAGATACAGACAAGGAAGAGGACGCAACACATCACACTCGAGGTGCTACTATACTTCACATACTTCGCACAGATCATCATCGGCGCCGCGCTGACCTCGTTGGGGCCTACAGCTGCCAAGTACGAGACGATCATCACGATCATGGGTGCCGTCAACACCGTTCTGGCGGGTATTTTGGCTCTGGTCAAAGGCTCTGGCCAGCCGCAGAAGGTTGGAAAAGATCGGATCGCATACAGGAGACTCCAAGACTGGATCGAGGAGACAGAGGCTCTGCTTGCTGTCGGTGTCATCGGGCGCAATCGCAAGGAAGTCGGGCTCTTGGTAGAGAGTGCCTTCAAGAGGTATAACGCGGCCAAGTTGAACGAGGAGAACAACGATCCTGACTACTACGTCAACCAACCCATTGAACCTACCGGGCATGGGGGCAAGGATGAAGACGATGCTCTGAGTGATCTGCCCAAGCCGGTCGCAGCGAAATGAGCGCGGATAAGAATCATGTATGATGTCTCTATGGCTTGCAGGCGAAGGAATGGGCCGGCTGACGGTGCACTAAGATGTTTGGTATTCGGTAACGGAAGACTCAGGGTGCAAGGCTGTTTTGCAATTCGCTCTGATTCTCCTTTTGGTACATAGCATCCGTCTCATTACCATCACACCATTCGCGCCACATTAATCACATCGATGAACTACTATGAGTCACATACCACGTTACCTCTCTATAACTGGCCAAGCGCGTGTGTAACACACAGTCGAACAGAGTTGGCGAGAAGTTGTCGCCATTGGTTGCTGCACTCTTCGCTCGTCACACCCACCAGGGAATCAGCTACACCATCTACTCTCCGGGCATACCTTCCCATCTCTCTACACTGTTATGGAGAAGATCCCTATTAGCAGTCTTGCCCCGTATCTACCTGCTGCCTTTTGAGGTGACCCGGTGCCAGCACTGCCTGGCGAAGGCCATTCTTCAGGAATCATCCGATCCTTGGGAAAGTCTACCCGATGCTTCAGTGATTCGTGCAAGTATAGATTTCGTCGGCTTCCTTTCAGAGGATTGCCCAGGCTTTATGGTCTTTCGCGCGAGTGTCTCAGTTTTCTGCCGGATTTAGTGGCTTTATGTGACCCCACTGCGGCCTGCCATTGCAGCAACAAAGACGAGTTATATACCGGTACATCAATGCTCGCGGGTCCGATATCCCATCATCCGCTCAAGACATTGCATGTCATCGGATCTGTCCGAGCTAAAGCAACATGTTTATTGCATTTAGTTACGCGTACGATGCGGGAGAAGCACTTGTGCCTCGTGACCAGGCGGCTACTACGCAGGCCTCGCGGGCGCGTCTGGCGACTGCCGGTACGCTCGCCTCACCTAGGTCTCACGGCTCTGTAGCTGTCGAGTCACCCCGCAAACTAGATCTCAAATCAAAGGTACAGGTGGCGGTTACCACAAGTCTTTCCGACGGAGGATTCGGGCTAACACCGGACGGTTATTCGCTAGGGCACGAGGCAACCTACCGGTATACACAATGAGGCCGGCACCATGTGGCTCTCACAAGCCAGCCCGTGGAAGAAACGACGATCGATGTCTACACAATCTGCACAGGTAGTCAACACATTTCCAGTCCCAGACAGGACTACGGACAAAGAAGCATGTAGGTGCTCAGCGTCGATGTTTCGGGCATCCTGATCATATCCCAGAAGCTCACAATGCTACAGATATCCATGATGTTTTCCTCAAGGCTAGAATCTTTGAGGAGAAGATCGCTGGCCTTGACAGGCAACTGAGTGTGGTTCAGCAGACCTTCAATGGCACGTTGACAGATCGACAGTCAGCCGAGCGAGGACGATCAGCGACAGACACAGGTTAGTAAAGTGACACCGTAACCCGAGTGCCAGCAACTAACCGACTTGCGCAGATTTTCAGAGTTTTCTGGCTGGTGCCAAAATCCACCTTCAGAGCCAAATGGACGAAGCCTGGGCGAAGCTCTGTGAAGCTCGCGATCGCGAAGATAAAAGTCTCAAGGAACGAGATGACATGATCCTCAAACTTCACAAGCAGATCAACAGTGCCCAAGAAGAGATTAGAAGAGTTTCGCTTCTGAACGGTGCGGAAAAGACCAAACTCACGGAAGTCCTCCAGGAGGCACTAGCCGCCAGAATGAGAACGGACGGACCCACGGGCCCGGACATGTCCGAGGAGTACAGAAGCTTCATGTCCGAAGCTAGCAAGAAGCACCAAGAACTGGATCAGGCTGTACGCAAAGCCCAAGACGACGCCAGCAGTTCCTTCAGCCAGATTCAAAGACTGGAGAGACAGCTTGATACGAGGACGACTGCAGATCTAGAGACTGCACACAACACTCTCGAAGCCAATTTGAAGCTCTGGAATGAGGAAATCAAGCAAAAGGCGGACCTCGGAAGCAGCCTAAGCACAGTGTACGAAGATACCCAGAAGCTGAGGCTTGAGAATCAGGGGTTGTATGATCAGTTACGCGAACGTATTAATCAGGCGCAGGACGTGCAACAATTGCTCAGAGTGGCGGAAGAAGAGCGCAACAACCTACTAGGAAAACACTCTACTGTCCAAACCGAAAAGGAGAGGCTTGAAAATGAGAAGAATGAGTTGACCAAACGCCTTGATGGTCTGAAGGTGAAGCATGAGAGCGATTTGGAAAAGTCGAGTCAGAAGAACAAGGACCAGACAGAGATCCACGAACAAGCGCTCCGGACGGTGCAAAGTTTGCTCAAAGTAGCAGAAAACGAGCGCGATAACCTAAAAGAAAAACATTCTACTGCCCAAAATGAGAAGGGCATCCTGGAAGATGGGAAGAATGAGCTGACACAACGGCTTGAAGGTCTGAAAGTCAAGTATGAAACCGACTTGGGAAAGTTGCGCCAGAAGAACGAGGAGCAGGCAGAGAATCATGAACAAGCCCTCCGGGCGGTGCAACATTTGCTCAGAGTGGCAGAAGGAGAGCGCGACAACCTAACAGGAAAACACACTACTACCCAAACCGAGAAGGACACCCTGGAAAGTGAGAAGAATGAGCTGACGCAACGCCTTAAAGATCTGAAGCTTAAGTATGAGAACGATTTGGACAAGTTGCGTCAGAAGAACGAGGTCCAGGCAGAGAGTCACGAACAAGCCCTCCGGGCGGTGCGCGAAGAAGAGAGGCAAGATAGAAGAAATGCCGAAAACGAATTGCGTCGCCAACATAAGGCTGATCTTGAGGAAGCCAAAAGGAGGACAGATGGTTTGGATGCTGACTACCGTCGAGACCGTGCGAATTTGGTTGCAGAGTCCGAAAAGCGCTTCGCTCAATCGCAAACTCTACATGAGGAAGAGATCGCGATAAAGGGCCGCATTTTTGCAGCGGATTTAGCAAGCGCACAGCGAAAGATCAACGAGCAGGACCAGACAATTGAAGCCTCTAAAGAGCGAATAGAGTTCCTCAACCGTGAGTTGGACGTTCTCCGGAGGGACCTTCAGAGTGCCCAGAATGAACACACTATACAGCAAGGAAAGATGGAGGTACATGAGGCTCGAGAGAGAACCCTACAAAGCCAATACCAAGATGCACAGTCAAAGGTGGATAGCCTCAAAGAACGACTGGAACACGCAAAGGAGAAGATGCAAGAGACTGCCGAATCGCTCTTGCGAAAGACTGAAGATTGGCAATCTGCTGTACATATGGCTGAGAAACGAAGCCAAGAAATTGAGGAACTAAAGGGAGCCCTGGAAACCTTCAAACAGCAAAATAAAACCGCAACTGAGTCCCTCGCCGGCACCGAAACAGAGCTCGAATCGGCGATGTCAGACTTGGCAGACAAAGTTAAAGTAATCAATCTCCTCCAAGGGACTGTGGATGACCTCAAAGGTAGACTGGAAACTGCTGAAAAGAGCATAACAGACGAGTCATCGGCCAGGTCAAGCAATGAGTCTCAACTGGAGGAAAAAAACAAAGAACTCAAGATGCGGAACGCTGAAATCGAAAATCAGCTGAAAGGTAAAACATCCGAGCTCGAAGCTTCTCAGAGGGAAATAGAGAAAATGAAGAAGTTGCAAGACGAAAATGGTACGAATACGTCACAAGAACTCGCCAATACGAAGGCAGAACTAGAGACAGTCACGAAAGACCTGGAGGCTTCGAAAGAAAAACACCAGGCAGAGCTGGAGACAGCCACGAGAGACTTTAAGGCTTCGGAAGAAACACACAAGGCAGAATTGGAGACAGCCACGAGAGACCTGGAGGGGAAACTGAAGACAGCCACGAAAGACTTTAAGGCTTCGGAAGAAACACACAAGGCAGAACTGGAGATAGCCACGAAAGACCTGAAGGCGAAACTGAAGACAGCCACGGAAGACTTGCAGGCAAAACTGGAGACAGTCACGAAAGACTTGAAAGCATCGAAAGAATCACATAACCTGGCTACCGAAGCCTTGGAAGCCACCGAAATTGAAAGGAACCAGGCTGTAGCTGAGGTGACGAACATGGAGGAAGTTCTCGTCCTAGCAAGAGCGGAGATACGGAAGCTTTTTGAGGAGGTGCAGATGATGCGAGGCAAGATACGCGTCATGTGCAGAGTCAGGCCTGCTGGACCAGGGAGGCCCAAAACAAACTTCGAGTTCGTGCCAATCCCGTTCAACGACGGCCAATACAACAAGCTCAGATTCTCCAGAAAGGATCACGACAAGAAAGAGGTTCCATTTGAGCGTATCTTTCCACAGGACAAAGTCAACGACGACATATTCAAGGAGGTAGAGCTCATTGTGCAGTTGTTCCTCGGAGGGAGAAACGTCTGCATTTTCTGTTACGGGCCAACCGGTTCAGGGAAGACTCACACCATGAACAACATGGACATAAACGACCAAGGTATTTCGCCGAGAGCCATACGACTGGTTTTCGAAGAAGTTCGGAAGCTCAAGGCTCGAGGATGGAGAAATATAAGCCTCACTTGTGGCTTCTTGGAGGTTTACAATGACAAGCTCTACGATCTGCTCGAACCGGCCAAGGGCCAAAAGCGCGAAGCCTTGGAGGTCAACACGAGCAACGATGGAAACAAAAAGGAAACACCATGGCCGATCAAAAATTATGAGCGCAAACCACTGAAAGACGAAGCGAAATTCCACGAGCTCTTCGAGAAGGCCATGGCGCGCAGAAGCACATCAAAAACCACATTCAATGCAGTGTCCTCTCGCTCTCACTGTATTATTTCTATCCGGTTGTATGCCTCGCGCTTGGTATCGGAAGATGACCCAAATCAGGTCGTCGAGCAAGACTGTCTACTGAGTCTGGTGGATCTGGCAGGTTCCGAAAGTCCGCACATGGCGGCGGCGGCAGCGAACACGAAAGAAGAGCGAGAAGCGATTCAAAAAGAGGGTATTCAAATCAACAGCTCTCTCAACGATTTGAAGAACATCGTCAATGATCTGGGAGCAGGGAAGACGCCGAATTACAGGAACTGCACGCTCACGAAAGTCTTACAGCCGTGTTTGTTGAAGAAATGCATGACACTCATGCTGATCATGATCAGTGAGGATCAGGATTACGAGGAAAGGACGGATAAGGCACTTGTTTTCGCCCTCGGGGTAAGTTCAGAACCTCCACTCATCCGCTACAAGCCTACAACCACGGTACTAACTGCCACCCCAGGCCCAAAGTGTAGAACCAGCAACACCCGTGGCCAAGCCTGACGCCAGGAGTACCCCAGCTGGCGGTAGAGCGAGAGCACCCTCCGGGCTTGTGAAGACACGTAGATAGGCATACCTACCTAGGTAGTTTGAAGGAACAGTATATTTATTACCCATGCAGGAATTCGAGTGAAGGTAGCAAGAGCCAAGATGGAAGTAAGGGATAAGGTAACGCCTAATGTACCTATTGTATGGAGCTAGTTGGATCCTACCGGTAATCCTCAGAAAGACCGTAAGGTACTTACTTAGCTTAGGCAAGCCATGCTCGCAACGACGTGACACGCAGCGAGTAACCGGCAACCCAGAAGCCGGTAAGTGCATCATCGCCATCATCATCTTCATCACCAAGTCAACCCCCACACGTGCGCGGCACGGTTCGGCACGACGAGTTCCCGCCGCACCCGGCACCGCAGATCACAGACCCCACTGCGTGATCCAGTTCCGCATCCACGCCTCCCCCACCGGCGGCAGGCCCGCCAGCGTCGGCGAAAGGCGTGCGGAGCGCGCAGTGTCCAAGCGGACCGCCGCCGCCGCCCCCTCCCCGCGCGCCGCCAGCGCCTCGAAGAACCCCAGCAACCTGCGCGCGGGGACGCGCTCCTCCTCCTCCTCCTCCGCGCGCCGCAGCGCCGCGACCCAGTCCGGCAAGGACAGCACGTCGGCGCCGAGGCCGAGCGCCTCGCGCACGGCGGGGAGCAGGCGCGCCCAGGTGGTGGTGCGCGGGTTGGCGACGTGGAGGACGCGCACCGCGCCATCTGGTCCATCATCATCGTCCGGGCCCGGGAACGCCGCCAGGGCGAGCTCGACGACGCAGCGCGCGGCCAGGTCCACGGGGACCCAGTCCACGACCTCGAGGCGGCCGAGGCGGCGCGGCAGCACGCCCAGGTGCGCGGCGCTGGCCACCAGGCTGGGCAGCCACTCGCGCGGCGGCCACGCGCCCGCCGCGCCCGTCGGCCCCGCCACCTGCGCGACGCGGCAGACGGTGGCGGGCACGCCGGCGCGCGCGGCCGCGGCGCCCAGCAGCCGCTCCGCGACGTGCTTGGACTGCGCGTAGCCGGTGGGGTCGGGGGCGGCCCAGTCGTTGTCGTCGAGGGCTTGTTCGGGCACGACGCGCGCGCGGGCCGAGTTCGCGACCGCGCCGACGCTGGAGAGGAAGAGCAGCTGCGGGGCGTGGGCAGAGGAGGCGGCCAGGCGGGTCAGCGACGCCACGCCCGCGAGGTGCGCGCCGAAGGACTCGACGCTCTGGTTGAAGTCCACCTTCCACGCGCCGTGGAGGATGTGCGTTGCGCCGCCGCGCAGCTCCGCGTACTTCGCGGCCGGCAGGCCGAGGTGCGGCGCGGCGAGGTCGGCGGACAGGAACTCGACCCGGCGGGACGACGGCTCCGGGAGGGGTCGCAGCCCCTTGCTTTCCTGCGATTTCGCCTGGCGGGCCCGGCTGTCGGGACCTCGGTTCAGGCAGTAGACCTTTTCGACCTTGGGGGTTTGCAGCAGTTGGTCGAGGATGTAGGAGCCCAGGGACCCGGTTGACCCGGTGAGGACGAAGACCATGGTCTCTGCAGGAGCGGTCTTGGCCCTGCTCGATGCTCGCGATGGGAGATCTTTGAGGTGGGCGGCGTATATCTCTCGCAGCCTACGTTCGCTCTCCGGCGCCGAGATGTCATCGGGTATGGTGGTTTTACCCTCCGCTAGACCCGTGACGAGCGTCGTCAGGGCGCGCAAGGTGGGATTGGCGTACACGTCTCGTGCCCTCAACCGACCCGAGCCTGGCATTGCGGACAAGCATGCGTTAGTCTCCCTAACTATGTGCAACACCTGCAACGAGTCCAGTCCTTGCTCGAATAGGTCCGCCTCGGGACCAGTGGTTGCGAGATTGATATCCGTTAAGCTAGCGACGATGTCCTTCACGGCAGCTTCGACGGTCAGATGAGACCTTGGCTGGTGATTCCGTACAGAATGGTCGGAAAGGTCGTCGTTCGCTCGGTATAAAGCGTCAAGTTCATCCGCATAGAGCGTGATAGTGGCCTGACGCTGGACTGTGCCTTTCCCGGCTCTCAACATTGGCTTGTCCTTCGAGGTAAAGAGGATCATGTGATCATGGATTCTCCCATGGCTTGAGATCTCCCCATTGGCCTGGTGTACCTTGGGCAAGATAGCGTCCAGTAGCTGGAGTCGTTCGGCTTCGTTCTCCGGGGGTTTTGCCGGCTCGACGAGGAGACTCGACTGCGTCCGTCGATTGCCTGTCACCAACACACCTTGAACGGCAGGGTGTGAGCCGATGATCCCTTCGGCAGCTAAAGGGTTCAACTTTTCGCCCGTGGAGTAGACGATGACATCGTCTGTGCGACCTTTATACAGCCACACGTCTTTCTTAGTAGGATGCGGCGAGTACATGTCCTTCATAGGCCATTCCTGTAGGTTTGGGAACGTTCCGAAGATGCCTTGATACTGTTCAAGCTCTGGCTTTCTCACGATGACCTGCTCATACAGGTTCTCGGTCACTTGTCGGTACTCGACACCTAACAATGGACTCATTCTGAGATACGCCCAGTCTTCGGGATCGCAAAACAGCGTCGGCATGGCTCCAGCTTCCGTTGAGCCAAAGGTGGTAGTCAGCCTCGTTTTGGTAGCGACAAGGTCACCAACGGACTTGGGCAGGGGGCTCCCGCCATAACCGACATGCTCCAAATTGCCGAGGGTTTCCAAGTGCTCTGGGGTCTTAACGAGGTCAATGAGTGATACAGCGGGAAGTGACGTGCATTGAACATTGCCATAAAGATGCACGTCGTTTATCACCTCAGCGGAGGGTGGATATGGACCGAGTACGGCGGTATAGTTGCAGTAGACGGGACCGGGAAGGACCATATGAATCCCCCCACAATGGAACAAGGGGAATATCGCATAGACTCGCTTCCCTGCGCATAGAGCAGGATAAGGGGTTGGCTGGACTGAAGGCGACGTGAATGAGTCGAGAGGTGTAACAGACGCATGAGTTTGGGTCACAGTCTTCAATGACCCTGTTGATCCAGACGTATGCAATACCACGAAAGGGTCCAGCCTCGCCTCCGCGAAGGTGAGTGTGTAAGGATACGGCTTCGTTGCTCGATTCTGCGCTTCAGTGCTGAGAAATAGCTCTTTCATGCTAGGAACTCGGAGCTCGCGCATGTCTCTTGCATTCAAGATTTTCTGCACAATCGGAGGCGAAGAAGCTGAGGGCACCAGGAAAATATTGCAATCCGTTTTCTCCAGGAGGCCAAGATGTTCTTTCAAAGAGCATCGAGGTGAGTTGAGCAGGAGCTTGTACCCGGTTTTGTTGCAAGCAAGGATCAAGACGACGTAGATGAGATCTTGCGGGCCCAGATATGTCAGTGTAGGAAAGCCATGGCCTGGTCCCAAGTTGTCCGCGATATGCCATGCGCACCGATTGACGGCTTCGGCAAACGCCTTCACCGTAATATCCTGGAATTGATTGACAGGGTTGTTGGCAATCGCGACAGAGTAAAGGATGCGATCCGGGTTGCAATGGGCAAGCTCGTCTATCAAAGCAGGCAGGATCCGCGAGCCAGCCCGACTTTCGAGAGACGCCATTGTGCTGGAAGGCCTGTGACGCAGTAGGCCTCGAGGTAAACTGATTTCGCAATGGCCCCCGCGTGAGAGAAGTTGCCGAAGGGATTGACCAGATGTTGGCTGTTCGACAGCGTCGGGGTATGTGGTTCATATGGAGGAGTAAAGCCAGGCTCTCTGTAATGATACCTTTGGCCTACGGCGTACGCCCCGAGAGGCCGGGTATGTTTGTGCTCAATCCAAGCCTCCATTCTGCGTACTTCCAAGGTTTGCACTAGGGCTGCTCTCTGCCTTATCCAGCGACACAGTGTTATCGAAACTGTATGACGCGGTACCGGTGCCCTCTCCGTTACATCCATTAGCATGCATTGTGACCGGACGTTACGACGATGTTGCAAAATGGGAAGGACTCCTCATTCTCTCCGCATAATCACAGGACTACACTACAATGTACCTGAGCAGTCTCACTGGGTACCATGCAGAACCCTTCCTCAAGTACCTGAATGATTCCTCACGCCCCCACACATCGGCTGACGGAAATGCACCTGTCCGCATGGTGTCGAATGGGATCTGCCACCCATGTAGATTCTCGGTACTTAATGTACCTGGTACATTAAGCTCAAGTATGCTGCCCGAGCCAACCGTCGCACATTGCGGCTACTGTCCAGAGCGCCTTGCTGCATATTCTCCAATGAATCCGGAAGCGAGAGTGCTTCCAACCAGCCAGAACTGGGCATGAAACCAGAACCCGCAACTGCTCGGGGACCGAAGGTCCACGTCGTATATATAGCAAATCAGAGCAAGAGCAGTGCCACACACTGTACCGAGGTTGTAGAAAAACCCAAACCCTGCCTGCTTCCCACATAGGCCTAGCAGTGCAACCTGAAAGGTGGAGAGCACGGCTGCTAGGACCTTGGTATTGTTCCTGAAGCGCAAGGCCATACTCTTCACCCCAGCCTTCTCATCATCCGCAACGTCTTGGTGTGCATAGATGGTGTCGTAGGTAACTGTCCATAGAATATTGGCAAAAAACAGGCTCAGAGTCGCGAGGCTGTTGTCGCCAAAAGGGTCCACGTCCAGTAAGGCGATACAGAAGAACAAGGCCCAGGCGAAGGGAAACCCGAGGAAAACTTGGGGGAAGAAGGTGATCCGCTTCATGAAGGGATATGCTCCAAAAAGTACGACGACAATCAGCATATGAAGCTGACAAGCCGTAGGGTAGCTGGCGAGCATGAGGAAAAGAACCACAAGCTGAGAGAGGGTGAAGAAATGAGCCTGTGAGGTCGAGACGGCACGGCGGGCAATGGGGCGGTGCCGACAACGCTCGACTCGCCGATCGAATTCCTGGTCGATAGTGTCGTTCCAGCAGCAACTCGCGCCGCGCAAGACGATGTTCAATGGAACCATAAGAGCCAATAACTTTAGTAGTACGGTGTTGTCGACGGTGTCCGGGGCTATGCATGCCGCGTTCAGGATCCCGATCACGTAGGGGACGTAGAAGGCATAGAATCCTGCTGGGCGGTCTATTCGCATGAGTTGGGCATATGGAATCCATGTGGATGGTAGCTTTGAGACAAGTCCTTCTGTTGGGTCCGAGTACCCTGGGAGATGCGGGAAAAAGTCAGATTGGCCGTGAAGAGATTTGTTCATGATGAAAGATACGATCTAAGCACTCGAATGCGGTATAGGGACGGATCACAGTCTAGCGAGAAGAGACGCGGAAGTCAATGGCTTGGACGTGATCTTTATCTATTACTCAGATATCTATTGTGGGATGTGGCTCTAGCATCTTGCAGGCTTCTTTTCCCTTCTTTCCCCTCGAATCGCTTCAATATCTTGATCGACACTCCACATCCCCCTTTCCACGTTTGACCATCGCCACTCAGTCCGAATTGGTCATGCATGGTAGGATTGTGTTTACTGTGCTGAGAAAACGCTGGCGCCCTGTATCGAGAGCGGTGAGTGGGGAGTGTGAGGATGTTATGTGGCGTGCGTATGTGCATTGCAGCGCAGTATCCAACATGTTGTGATAGCCTCCAGTCACCCACTTTTCTTCACACTGTAGCATGGCCCAAAGCACGGATGTGGTATTGCCGTTGTACCGCCTCCTCGGAGCATAGATTACAGGTCTTCTGGGTATGGGTGACGGAGAGAGCGTAGTTGGTACATCAGGAACTTGTCATATGATCGCGTACAGCCTCCCCCCAGACTCTTGGGGGCCAATTGAGGGGCTATGCGAGATTAGGACGTTGCAGATTATGACCGCGGGTCAAGGATGCTTTCTTTGATCGAAGTTATGTGTTGGACCTGCGAGGTGCTTTCAGATGCAACGCTACGACCCATATAATCCAATACCTGTTGGTCCTGTATCACCCTGCAGGCATAGTCAATCGGGAAAGTACCCCGACGCTGAGTCGCCGATCTGAACTACCCACCGTGAAAAGCCAACCACAAGCAGATCCGCCCATCTATGTAGGTCTCGAGCATCGCCGGAAGAGAAGCTCCATGGTGCGACGTCCCCGTCGGGTGTATGTGAGAACGTACTACATGGCTCCGGTGGCAGCCTTGCTTTGCGGGCTTCCTTCTTTTCCACAGGCTTCATAGAGTAATGGATTGCATCGCTGCAGGATTTAGTCGAATACATTCGTCAGGCTCAGAACTTATCCAGTCTATCTTTGAGAGACTGTACGCCGAAATGCGGTACATCATGACAATGGGCTGGAATTACCTTGTCGCGCCAATGGGTTTAAGCGGAATCATGTTGGTAGCATGCGCCGCACTGGTTATTAGCCTCCTTCCACCGCATCAAAGAGGATTCCTGAATGGAAAGAAGTATTTGATGCCACCTGGACCCAGGGGTAGGCCGATTATGGGGAACCTAGGGGCGTGGTTTGAAGCAAGACGGGTGGGAACAGCTCAATGGGTAAGGACACAAGGTCTCGTATCAACAGTGATTCAGTTTTATCGCGGTCTCTGACAGCCTTCTGAGAGTACAGGCTCAGCGACAAGATGAATTTGGCGAGATGACTACCTTGAGTATGGGAACCAGGACCTGGGTGCTCTTGAACAGTACGCGCGCAGTCAACGAGTTAATCGCCAAGCGAACGAGCTACACACACGAGAGACCGCATCTCCCAATAGCTGGCGAACTTGTCAGCAAGAACATGCGACCTTTTCTCAAGCGGGCCGCCGACTGGAAGGAGGGGCGGCTTCTATTGCACCGCGCAGTAATGGGCGGCACAGTTTTCCAGGACCATAGACGTGTCATCGAGGACGTAAGCCTAGGGCTCCTCAGGGCTTATCTCACGGAGAACTCCAAGACATATGACCGATGCCACTACCGCTACGGCAATGCTGTCATATACAGCATCCTCACGAATGTTCCGCTAAGAGAGTCTCAGAAGAATTTGGACAATCTTCAGGCGTTGACCAGGGGTTTCATCGGCTGCATCTACGCCACCTATGTCGACTTTTTCCCGCAGGTTACCAAGCTACCGAAATTCCTCCAGTTCTGGCGACCTAACTGGGAGAAGATGGGCGATTTTCACTACAATACTTTCAGGGACTGGTGGGTTGCCCTCAAACCTCTGTCGGAATCCAGCAAGCCTACGACTCCGCTCCAGATCATAATGAGTGACTTCTCTGGCAATGAAGATGAGAAGATGTACCTCGCCCTTGCTCTAATCTCAGCTGGAAGCGATAATCCCCATTTAGCCTTCAATACTGGCATAGTTGCATTCTGCGCGAACCCAGCAGCGGCAGTCATGGCCCAGGAGGAGCTCGATAAGATCTGCGGCTCGAAAGAACTCAGGCTTCCAAATCTGGACGATCTCCCCAACATGCCGTACGTGTGCGCCATCGTAAAGGAGGTGTTGCGCTGGCGACCCGTCGCGGCGCTCCTACCATCACGCCTGCTGACCAAAGACCTCGAATTCGAAGGCTACCATCTGCCGGCCGGGACGGAGTTCGTTATCAACATGATGGCTGTGAACAGTCGCGGCCACGCGAATCCTAAGGAGTTCCTCCCCGAGCGCTGGCTGGGAGAGGAGAGCAAGGAGCTCAAGAAGAGTCGTGGAGACATGGGCGTCGACCAGAATTTGTGGCATTACGCTTTTGCAGCCGGCAAGCGGTCTTGCGTCGGCTGGCAGGTGGCGCAGAAGGAGCTGTTCACCACATTCGCGCGTCTACTGTACTGCTTTGATTTCACGCCTACTGGGCCGATCGATCCCATGGATGCGAGCTACCACACGCCGGGCGCTGAACTCCCAGTCAAGGCCACTGTGCGGAGTACGGCTCATGAGCAGTTGATTTTGACCAAAGCTGCAGAGTGCACAACTTGGCCGCTACCGGGGCAATAGAGGTTTAATCGATATGATTGGAAATAGGTAGCCCAACAGGAAAATGCTATAACGGTATGAGAAAAGTTCTGCCTACAGGATCAATAAAGCAGCAGTACCCAAGTGTTGATACCTGAGGATGAGTCGCAATATGTAAAGTCCCTTTCAAATCATGCCGTGACTTCGCTTGATCAAGTCTGCTGCTCTCTCGGCGAAAGCATAGACGGTCGCCTGGAGGTTGGCAGTGCTTATGCCAGGGATTGCACTCGAGTCCACGATGCGTAGATTCTCGACACCATAGACTCTGAGATCGCTGTCCACAACACCGTTCAACTCTTTGGGTAGCACTGCGGAACAATAAAAGTTAGCACAGGTAGCCAATTTTGAACCGCAAGGGGAGGTCTCTGGGATCAGAAGTCTGGCACATGCAGAGCCATAGGGACCCCTGGGCCCTTTCCACCGCTTCGTATGCCAAAACAGGCACCTGGAGGCAAATGGCAACTGGATGAAGTTGTCGTTCTGCTGGGTCCCACTTACTCGAACAACTGCCAACATAATGCCACATGGATTGACCATTCTTCCGAATCCAATTCCTAGCCGCCTCTATGTCGGTAAGGTCCGAGTCCGGATCGCGGTGGGTGACAGGCTCTTTGACCAGGTGATGTAAGGGAGACATCCGAACCATTGTCTCGATATGCAGCATATTCTCTGCGAAGATCTCGAGGTCCAATGGATTTGACAGGTAGTTGGGATCGATGGTTGGTTTGTGCGCTGCGTTCGATGACTGGATGTGGACGGAACCGCGGGACAAGGGTTGTGAGTGCATGGCACTGATAGAGAAAGACTTTGTGTTGCTCTTGAATGATCCAACGAATTGCGCGATGAAAGACAGGTACGCGCAGGATGGCTGGTTTGGATCGAGTAGGTTGGCCTCGGCTATCTGGTAGTAGGCCTGGGCTTGGGCTTGTGCTGGTGTACTTTTCTGTCTGGCATTAGGACGGTTGGTCTCCAGAAGTTGGAGCAGTCTTTTTCTGCCTTCCGTAGGGACATGTTCGAGTACGGGAAGATACGCGTACGTGTAAACACCCAACGAAGATAAGGGTCCACTTCCGTGTTGGGTATATTGCTTCATGGCGTTTGCGATCGCATCAGGCTCCTGCCTGATGAGAGGGTCGAACGTGTCAAGGTCGTCCGCTGCAGCAAAGCTGATAGAGCACATAAGGTGATCGTGGAGATTCTCTCCAACCCCCGGCAAATCGACGATAGTGTCGATTCCGTGCTTCTTGAGAACATCGCCGTGTCCTATCCCAGAGAGCTCAAGGATTTTGGGTGTCTGCAGCGCACCCGCTGCCATGATCACGTCTTTCTTGCAAGCAACCTCTATCAGCTCCCCTTCATGTTCATACACCACACCGACTGCCTTCGTAGATTGGTTGCCTTGCTTCTGGCCGTCGAGGACAACTTTCTTCACAAACGCATTCGTCACAACTTCCAAGTTGTTCCTCGACTTCACTGGGTAGTAATATGCGGTGGTTGAGAAGCTTCTCTGGTTGGTATTCGGATCGACAGACGAGATGGAGCTGAAGCTTCCCACGGATGGGCAATGAAATGGATCGTGGGACACATAGTGCCCGCTGTCTCGAAAGGTGTCGGCCCATGCCTTTCTGACGGGGTGGGATGGATCACCAGGGAACGATGTGCGGATCGGACCGTTCGTTTTGGCTCGCTCGGTCCATCCGTCAATCCCAAGACTCTCTAGTATCAGAGAGTCGTCGATGGGAGGAGATGTGTAGCTCTTCGCAAGGTAGTGGCGCAGATTCTCCCAGTTCCAGCCTACATTACCAAGGGGCGACTCCCAACTATCTATGACGCTAGGCATAGGAGGCACAAATACAAGGAAGTTTATGGCACTAGAACCACCAAGAGCCTTTCCCTGATTCAAACTGACTACCCGGTCGTTGAGGTGATTCTATGTAGTGCGTTAGTCGTCTTCCAGTTCAGATACGATTGAAGACAGACCTGAGGCTCGGAACTGAAGCCCCAGTCGAGGTCCGAGCTAAGCAACCCCATGCAAAGACCTGGTATTCTCACCCGTAGATCATCGCGGGTATCGGCTCCGGCCTCTAGGACCAAGACTTGTTTCGTGGGGTCTTCGGAAAGCCGAGAGGCCACAACTAGACCGGCAGTACCTCCCCCAACAACGACGAAATCATAGGAAGAAGAAGTCATCATTGGTTTCCAAAGTCCTGTAGCCCGCTGCGTGACGACGAAACTAAATATACTGGTGATCGAACGACCCGTATGGTTTGGAGTGTTGGGCGAACTTTGGCTGCTGAACAAAAGAGAGTACGAAGAGGGTCACACGTAGGCTGATGGCAATCCGAGATAGGGATGACCGCCCCGCCACGAAGTTCCTGCTCTCGCTACTCCTTGCATCCAAATGAATGCCAAGTTGGTATTGCCAACGTCGGGGGAGGATTGGCGACGCAAGACGAAAAGAAAAGGACCGTCGCTACTTAAGATTTCATCAGAAATCCAGTACAAAGCAAAGTACTGATGAAACATTTCTATTGGGACTGCTGACCCTTGGTCGGCCCCAGTTGCTACTTGAGACCAGACATTGGCATTCAGTTGGATGGGATTGCTGCATATTCAGTCAGGTAGACGTCTGAACTCTTTTGGGTTGGAGTCTACCTAACTTCCCCACAAGACCTTGTACACAGTAAGTACATACCTGATACTTAAATAGATAAGGTACCTTGCCTAGATAGGTAGGTACCTAGGGTACCTACCAGGTACCTACGTAAGAACCGACTAGGGATAGAAGAAGTACCTCCGTACCTGCCCCCCCCCGGCAGAGAACGGGGGCATCTTTTCAGCTGTGAGCGAGGTCACCTGTTGCCATCGCCCTCGAAGGTGTGTTGTACCCCTGAAGTGGCTGGATGTCATGATGCGCATCTCGATATGCACGTAATACCAAAGGCAGACCCTCGGGTCCTCTCAGATCTGGCGCGCGGGTAGCCAGGGCCCATGCTTGGATCAACGGTCTGACAGACTGCCAGGACGAATCAGATGAAATCTGATTCACCCAAACACCATTGATGCCCCTAAAACGAACCCTGGTCAACAGCAAAGGGCTTCTATTTCTCTTTCCATACGTTATGAGCGTAAGCCTCCAACATCTTGGGGTCTGAGGCAGCTCGATCCTGTCGAAAGTCTAATTAAATTGAAGTTCCATTCCTGCAAACAGTCTTCTTTTCCACCACCGTCGTCATCCCTTTCCTGACAGCTGACCACACATGGCTCTACCGTTGATCGCTGTTCAGACAGCCATAGTGATGTCTGTCGCCATCGTGCTCGCCGTCCTCTCGGTCGGTCTCCGCTTATGGAGTAGATCCCTGACGAGGATGCCCCTCGTGTTCAGTGACTACGCCATTCTCGTGGCCATGGTCGTCACCATGGGAGTATACTGGAATGCAATGATAGGCAAGGGGCTTGTCCACGACTGCGACACGATATTGGCTGACAAGAAGCCCTATCCAGGCATTTTCTTAAATACCATCGGGGTGCACATGCAAGACCTCTTGGCCACGAGGCCTTGGGTTATAGTTCCTTACCTGAAGGCACGTGAGCCATCTCAAGAGGCAGACTCGCGAAATACAGACTTTCTGACCATCTCGCAGTCTTTCACCGCCGCTGAAGTGCTTTGGGCGGCTGCCAACACTTGTGTCAAGCTCTCCATCTTGACGCTTTACATGAACTTGTTCCCGAGCAAAGCGATCTCGCGAATATGCAAAGCACTCATGACTGTCGCCGTCATCTACCTGATGGTCAACACTGTCGACTCATTCGTGCTCTGCCAACCAGTAGACTACAACTGGAATAAAAGCATCCCGGGTGGCTCGTGCAACGGCCAAAGCAAGGCTTTCCTGGCCATGGCTACCACTAACTTGATAATAGACGTATGTATTGTCATATTACCCATGCCGATGGTGTTTGGTCTTCAGATGTCTCTATCTAAACGCTTCGGAATCGCAGGAATGTTCAGTCTCGGAGCGTTGTGAGTACTAGAGTCGACTTCCACTCGTGAAATACTGAGCTTACCAAGGATACGACAGAATTTGCATCATATCACTCCTGAGAATCATATGGGTAGTGAGATTGGATTTAGAAGATGTGACCTATGGAGTTGGGTCGGGGACGATATACTCAGCTCTCGAGCCGATCCTCGGGGTTGTTAACGCCTGCCTTCCAACGATGAAGCCTGCGCTTGTTCGCATATTTCGCGTTCAACCGCCTTCATGGACCAAACGTACGATCAGCTTGGGATACAAAGCATCGGGGGCGGACAAAAAGAAACTCGATACCGGCAACAGTGGGACCGGGTCCGCTCGACCCCTCGATGACAACATTCCCCTCACCCGTGTATTTGTCCAAAGCAACGACTCCAACCTCGACCGGGGACAGAGCATTACTGTCACACATGAGTGGCAAGTAAATAGTTCACCTCAGGTGAACAACCACACCTCCATGCATTGGTGACGTTATTCCATCATGAGACAGCTACATAGAAGATAGAGAGGAGATAACGATCAAAGTGAAACCCCAAGCACTCCATATGTCGGCAACTTGCCTGGACCTTGAACATCTTCTACCGTAGCAATATGTCCGTCCTGATCATCGTCCAGTACCTTCCTAGTTGTCCATTCTAGGAAATGAATTAATTCATCAGCAGTACATGTGAACAGGGTGGCGCAAGCCCACGTTGGAGCAGAGCACCGCTCAGCATATTGGCGTCCTATGCTGCAAGATCCGCAGCGCGGCTACTGCCGTCTTTCCCATCACGTCCCGCTGGCCCGCCAACCACGACACCAAAGCCGACGCGCTCTCGATCACAGAAGCACTTACACTGTATGCAGGTGACCTACTCGATTGAGCTCTACGAGGATCCTTCCATGTAACCTCGGTGAGGCTGCGCAGACGACAGTGATATGTTCCTAGCGAAGATTTCGCCAGGCGCATTGGTTCGCATTATCGGGTCGGGCCATCATACTGGCCCGCATATCAGGAGAATGGCGTCGAAGTGAGCTGATATAAAACATTCTTTCACATCGTATTCCTGCGAACCGTACCGTGTACACGCCGCTAGGGTTACACCACAGCTAGGAGAAGCATACGAGTGGCTGTCGTAGAGCCTGTTGGCAGCATGCCTAGTATCTAGTGCATCGACACCGTGCGAATGATACAAGCATCTACTAACAGGCATGTCGCGGCCAAACCTCATGCATTCCCTGTCCACCTAAAAGACATGCGCGCTGTCGTACTGTGCCGTATAGCATCACATCCACTTGGTACATCCGTGATTCTCCCGGCATTCAATCTATAAGTTAAAGGGTTGCCCGTATGCCGTGTAACTTACGCGGCCAAACTCGGGAGGCTTGCGCGGTGCTTACCTAGGTAGTACTAAGTAAATACGCGGTACACCCCGCATTGTTCCAACCTCCAAGGCCCGCGGCCGCGGGGTTTGGCCCACCGCAACAAGGAGGTTGCACTGCATTCGGAAGGACGGTGTTCATCGAATGACCGGAGGATTTCAGACTCGAGGGCGTCACCTCCCGCGCTTACACAGTTGATTGATTTTTGTGGTGCTTACGAGCCTTATCCTTCACTCGACGTGCTGCATCAAGCTTACATGGTGGGTTGCACTTGCTCCACCATCCTGCACACTGCAGCCAACCCGGCACGGCTAACACAGCCGTATCAGCACCCCCACCGTGCCCGCCCGTGCCCGCCAGGTCCCGGACCCTCACAGGCACGCGCAGGCAGAGTAAGGCAGGTTAACTGCTGAACATAGGGCTGAGGCTACTCCGCAGGGGCTTAAATTCTGGAGGTCAGCACGGGGCTACCGACTCGTTGCATTTTGTAACCAGGATGTTGGGGGCGGTTACGCGGGGGAAGAGCTTCCGGTGTCACGTCCGGGGGTGAACCCAAGGTCCTACCAAGCTTTGCTATGGTCATCATTACAGTGGCGGAGAAGCCCTGAAGATACTGTCTCTGTACTCAAAGTATGCAGAAAGGGCAGGCAGGTCTGAAGAGGGAAATTCGACGTCGTATTGAGGCTTAATGATGGCTTTCAGATGGGAATCTGACGGTGTGGCCAGCGGGCACAACAATGTCATCCTTGCCAGCTTTCGATCGTCGCATGCAGTCCCATGCCTCCGATGAGTAACACACAGAAACGGATAGGACTTCATTGCGGCAATGCGGCAATGCGGCACTTGTGGCGTCACTGATATTGCGCCCAGTACGTGGACAACGTACCGCAACATATGGCCGTATCCGTCGGCCGGGCCTGAAAGCTTACCTATCTCTACCCCACCTGCCTGCATGCTCGCGTATGATGATGCTCTGCAAAGCTCTACAGCCTTGCACCAACAGACCCCAACTGCGTGACTCCTGTAACCAACTTCGGTGTGATGGACCAGCTTTCATCCCCACGGCATGACGTTGTGCCACTCAACCGCGCGCTCTCGTGTTGGACTGCGCAGCCGAAGTGACTGAGATGTCTTGCACCAACAAACAAACTGCAATGGTGAATTATGGAGCCTGGCCCCGAGTGAATCGAGCATTCCAGACGATGGTATGGCGATACACTGGGAAGGTTGCCTTGATGTTACACCGGAGATTGCTCCTGAGGAAACCTAGCCGAACGCACTCCTGTCGAGAGGGCGACGACAGGAGTGAGTGAGATTTGTGAGCTTCGGTTACGCCCCAGCCAGGTTACATACACCACTGAGGGCCGCCGGAGGAGCTTATCGTCAAGCCTCCACCCCCAAGCCATGTGTTACAATGTCCATAATAAAGGTGCCGCCGGGTGGAAATGAGAATCTGGTCTGTTCGTCTGCACATCATTGATCTAGAGCCTGCTGCCCCTGATCACGTAGTGGATATGATTAAGAACAGGCATGACAGATGTCCCGGTATGATGTTCTAAAGTCTGTGTTCGTTGCCAAGCCGAACGGTTACGGCGCTGCTCGGGTGTGGGAGGCGTTGTCACCTCACGGAGGAGCCGCATGTCTCTGTACTCTCACTATCCGTACATCTCTCGGTCTTCTTACTGTAGGGCGGCGGGCTGGACGGGCCCAACGCAGCCACCCTAAGCTATCACGTCGTCGTCTTGGACAAGAACGGAGTGAAAATGTTGGGGGAAGCATGGGGTGATTGGCCATACATACAGGGCTAAGGTACCTAGGTAGCGGCCAGCGGATGTTCTGGGGTGTAGGCCCCCATAGTGGGGCCTGTGATCGCGGCTGCCACCACATTGGCAGTGCTGTACAGAAACTCGATGTAAGCGACTCCAGCGGTCTACTGTAGACCGTCTACAGTGGTGCCACTCAACTGGAGTCTGGACTGCAATACCCCGAGGGTGACTGGGTGATATCTGACTGCGTAGTGCATCCGATTCTTCGCGTACTTCAGACATCTCTCACGGGCTTGCATGCACAGTGCCTGTCACCGGTGTGATATAGCGGTGACAGTCGGCGTGAGTATGCAGTGGCGATGGTAGAGTTACCTCAGTCTTATTGCATCAAGCAGCGAAGGTCGAGTGGACAACCGACCAACGAAGAGTCCGGACATTTCGGCTGTGAAAGGCTCATCACGCTTCAGATCGGGTAGTGCCAGCAGTACATACGAGGTACCGAAGACGCCTTGGATTGCTAATGCAGTTGCTGCCACTGCAACATGCTGCGAGTAGTTCCACTAGGGTACTGGATCGTTGTTCGCATTTGAGGCCTCAGTGCGAGGATACCTTGTTGTCTGGGTTGATCCAGGCGAGCCCATAAGCGGTGCCGAATGCCGTTACTGGAGTTTGGCAATGGGCTTGATGTCTCGGAGATACTAGGTAGTCCCTGAACCCAATGAGCTCCCCATTCAATAGCTGTGATCTGGTGTTGTCAGGTATACCTATTGTTTCCTCCTACCAGTGGAGCCATTCCGGCCTGTCTTTGTAGGTGCTGTTGGCGTGACCTTGCGATCCGGCAAGAGGAAGATCATTGTTGCATTTAACTGGAAGGTTGCGTTACCTACAAGTTGTCCATATGTAGGACTAACACAAGGGGCACAAGCACAATTGAGGCCTTGTCAGTGATGATATGACACGAAATCAGAACAACCCCGAACTTTCGATCCGCTGAGTGATTCTGCTAGAGAAATTCTCTGAGAAATTGCCCCTTTGCCCAGTCGAGAGGCCTGTTGACGAGGGCCGGTAAGTTTGGTGACCTCTGTGATAACTTGGGGAAATGTCACCACAAGACATGGCATGGCGCGCTCGAAGAACAGCATTCCGTACACACTTTAGAAGAAGGCCTATAAGAGTCCTTGGCCGTCCATCGTCCAACGAACAGGGGGACAAGTCATTGTGTTGAAAGTCGATCTGATCGTAGGCCTGGCGTGTGCCCATAACATCTGCGGGCCAGCGTGCGCAAGCGGGTGTTCAGTGACCACAGACGATGAGCTAGTTCAACCTTTTCAAGTCCACCATCCTCCCGGATTAAGTACAGATCATCCTAGAAGTTATGAGTGGGCACGCAGCGTGGTGAACGCGGATTAACATACTCAAAGACCGAATCCCGTGCTAGGTATTCCAGTGTCGAGTCCCGCAGCAGCAGCTTCATCGGATGAGCTGACACATGAAGCCAGAGACGAGAAGAGCAGCTTTGATGGCCAAAATTGAGTTGGATCCCAGGAAGACGAAATCATCGTGGCCATTGATAATCCCAGGTTCGCTCAAGTTTAGAATCCCCTCCAGGCCTTCGAGATAACGTTCTCGGTAGGTGTATGATCCTTGTCCTCGATCTCACTTGAAAGTGACCCCAACTCGGGCCGGCAATTGGCAGAGAGAGCAAAGTCCTGCACCTTGGATTTAGCGGTAGTGGGCAGGCTGTGCCGAGTCATTATCCGGGCTCGCCGCGCGTAAGCCGGGAGCAACTCTGCCACGTTGGCACGTAGCGTTGCTATATCGATGTTTTAAGGCGTGACAACGGCACCAATGCCGGTGTCGAGAGCTACAGCAGCGACACCGTGGACAGCCCCCCTGGCCGCGGAACCAGAGCCCTCTTGATCTCCTCAAGCTCGACGCGGAACCCACGCACTTTGACCTGGTTATTCGTACGGCCTTTATAAACGACTTCCATGTGTTGATACCAGTACCCGAGGTCTCTGGTCCGGTACAAGGGCCGGTGGTCGTCTTCGGAGGCAAAGGGATCTGACGAGAACGGAAAATCCGTGGCCCTCGCAATGGTGCCAGACCAGTATCGGCAGACCACTTGTTCTCCGGAGATGTAGATCTCTTCTGTGACACCTTGAGGCACCAAGTACATCTGTTGATCCAGTATGTACATTCGCAGGCCTGGAACAGGTCGCCCTATGACAACTTCCTTGCCTGATGCCAGGCGAGACGCTGAAGCAATGCCGCACTGATGATCATCGCCAGTGAATTCGTTCTCGACTCAGATCTCTGCCTATGGGGAGTTAGTCTCAAGTGTAGGTCCAGGAAGTCAGCTTGTCCTTATCTCACTAGGTCCATGCAGGTTGACTCGCTTGGCCCAAGTATCGAGTGTGTGTTTGCGGGACGGCCTCTCGGGCGAGGGTAACCGTATACAAGGTCCCGTACTCTTCTGGTGACAGTGCCGACAACAGAGAGGGGGTGAGGAATGTCGCGTTGACATTGTTTAAGTGCCTAAAGGAATCTCGAGGGTCTTTCAAAACACGAGTTGCGCCGTAGCAGAGGCGTCTGGCAATTTCGTACAGCGCCATGTCAAAGCCTGTGATGGAGTTAGTCATGGTGAACTATTGTGTCTAGAACATGCAAAGTGTCGGATGGATGGAATAGCCACATCATTAAGGACAGTCAAGCTATGTAGTGAAACTCCTGCGACGGTAAGCAAGTCCGCAATGTGGTGCTGACTGAAGAGACCTTCTCGAACGCACCTTCAGGGACTCCAATGCTACAGGATGTGAAAACAAGGAGAATGGTATCTCTTGGGCCCACGATGGTCTGCAATTGGGCTTTAGGTGCACCCACGACACGTCGCATGATGTCATCCGCAACGAGAACATCGCAGTCCTTGGTGGTAACGTGACTCGAGCCCATGGCATTCGCGCGTCCCGATTGGCAGCAAGGATGATCGAAGCGCCGCTCTGCTCGATGATGGTCGTGGTCCCCTCGCAGCGAGGCTCACGTCAAGTGGACAGCAAATGCAGCCGGCTTTGAGCACGGCCAATACAGAAATGATCCAGTGAGATGAGCCATCGGAAAGAACTCCAACCACAACATCTTTCGGTTCGAAGTCTGTAGTTCGAGTCAACCGAGGAGCGGAGGAATCACCGTCGCCTGGCAGCGCTGTCTCCCCGGGGACGGTCCCAAGGCACCAGCGACCCGGTTCCGCGGTTGATTACTTGCAATGCAACGCAACCATGGGAATATCGGTAGATGAGTCCCTCGCATCTTGACGCACCGAGAATGCGGCGTATACGTTGGAGACATCTGGCCCGAGAAGTATCAGCTTGCCTGCGTCACTGGAGGTGTGACTACCCTCCCACCCGACACGGAATCCGATCGCTTTCAAACGCAGCGACATCGTTGGACTACTATCCTTCCTCCCGGTGAGTGTTTCCATGGCTTCATTATGTGCGATGGCGTCATTCCGCGACTGCCAGCGCACTTTTGGGACTACAGGGCAGATTTCCCGCCTCACAAAGTCAAGCGACGAGGAGCCTTATGCTCTGTTAACTGACGGCAGGCAATGTATGTTGCTTGGTCGGTCGCGGACGTGAACCAGGTCAGCCAGCACACGAGGAATCTGCGGGTGGAGGAGATCTCCGCGGTTCCCGGAGGAGGAAGGAGAGGAGAGGTTGAGAGGGGGAGCGGGAGAGTGCCGCGCACGTGCCACCGTCCACGGTGGACCAGGAACAGCGTCACATCGAACCGCCCACGAGCGGCACCAGACTTAATCGAGAAACGATGCCATTATCTCGGCGATAGCGGGCATTTCGACTTGCCCTCCTTCCACAATGGGAGCCGGCCGGTCATATCCCGCTGGGACTGCGACGATATCTTCCCGTATTCTTGTTACCTATCATGATGGCCGCGCGTACGGCGGTATAAGTATCAGCCAACACCCACTTCGAAGAGATGGGCATCTTCGACGCAGGCGACACGCCCCCAAGCGATCGAAGCCTTCCCGGATCGAGCTGTCATGATGTTCGCTATCCTGTTCACATCGCTGCTTGCCTTCACTGGCCCAGCGATGGCCCAGTCATGGTACTTCCTCCGGTACTACCCGGCTTCGGGTCAGGAGTTCACCGGTTTCTCTGGTACGATGTTGATTCCAGCTATACCGCAGGCTGCGACGGTGAGTGGACTACTCTATCATCGAGAACTTCGGCGGAACCGAGTCTATGAAGGAAATCGGCCAGAGCGATGTCCATTGAATAAACGTTGTTACTAACAAGTGTAGTACTACCTCTGGCCTGGACTTCAGCCAACCGACAACAGCGGAGTATACCAAAATGTGCTGGACGGCAGCTCTGGCAAATGGTGGATTGGCTCTGGCTGGTGCTGCTCCAACCCTTCACTTCCTTGGGGGAGTGGGTTCAATACTTACGAAGGCGAAACCGTCGAGTTCAGCAACACCCTTGGCAGCTCGGCTTGGACATCGACACTCACTCGTGATGCTACCGGAGACACGGTTTCTGATGACTTCGCCTTGAGTACGTACTTAGCCACCAAGCCATTCCGCATAAGACCTCTCGCTGATACGATACGCACAGCCGATAAATCTTTCAACCAAGCGCTGTTCGCAATTGAACTGTACGTCTTCCGACCAACAGGATCCATCGCTTATACTAATGCTGAGATCAGCTACGACGTTGCTTGGGACTTCGGCGCATTAGAGTTCTCGAACGTGGTCCTTGTGAGTACTCCGCTATCCGGGGCTCCTCTTCGGGGGACACTAACATCGAGATAGACGTCCTCTGGCAGCAGTGACTCAAGCTGGTGCAATGACAGCCCTGAGAACTATAACAGCGCAACTTCGTATTCCATCACTGGTGTCAGTGCTAGTGTTGACGGCGACGTCGTCACTTGTACGATTGAATCGCTCATTCTGGAGAGTCCGGCTTAGAGAAAGCATCAACAGGGGTACGTGACTCTAGCCGTGCTATGGAAATACAGCATCGTGGCTTTTGTGGAGGTATGAATCCATCTGCTAGTTGTCGTGAAGGTGATCCTGCAGAACGATTGGAACCGGAGTGGCTCACAAGCTAGGATGATACGTTTCTCCTTGATCATGGACCTGTCTCACTCCTGCTTCTGGACTTTTAGCATTATTTCCTGGCATCTTCTCTGTCAGTGTATTCGTGTCAAGCTTGAGTTCTGTGTAAGACCTTTACAGCTTTTCTGTATATTCTCCAAGTCCATACTTGAAAACTCGGGCGTGTGCGACAGCTTTGGCATTCGTCCTTCCTGTTTGGAGATTGTCGATGCCGGTAGTTCAATCGCGAAGCTGATATCGCTTTAGCTTCCCAGTCCAGGCCACGTATTCTTTCCTCAACGGACTCACCAACAGTCCAACCGCTCAGCAACCCCCCTCAAAATATAACTCCAATCTAGAAACCCCAGAGTTCTTGTCAGCCTCAAATCTAGTGGCGTTAAGATTATCTCTAGTCTCCTCTCCAATATCCTCAACCCTAACCTAAGTTGAACGGTTCGAAACCTGGATCTGGGCAAGCTTCAGCCCACGAAGGGTCGCGGTCATGTGATGACTTAGCCGGCACAGACAAGCCTAGCAGGTCGACAAGTTCCTCGGTGATATCCGCTCCGTCTTCGCCACATGGACAGTCCTGGCTGTAATTGACCGTCGATGGCCATTCCAGATCCATCAGAGTCCTCCCGGTTCTGTGGGAGAGCCCGTGCGTCGACTCAATCGAGTCAGCGGTCAGCTTATCTTGGGCAGGACCAGCGGTGTCGCAGCTAGCGCAGAACGGAATCTCACCAGCCACGTGCACATCCGGCCGCCGGCAGCTTGGAAGATGGCAGGATTCCATGGTCTCGTCTCAGCCCATGTGGGATGGCTAAGTATCAATGGATGGCTATCAGGGTCAATCTCACCGCGAGATAAGGTCAGGCGAGGCTACAGGCTGGGCCGTGAAAGGCGAAGGCTGACGCCGATGACACCGCAAAATAGAAACCCCAGGGGTCCTGGGTCCAACGTGCCGTCCCCCTGCATAGTTCTGATTGGCTCCCCGCCAATTGGGCCCTCTGTTTGCCAACGTCGTCCCAGCCCGGCTGCTATCAGCAATCCCTGGCCAGAGCATACACAAACACGTGCTGTTGTTGCGATCTCGGCCTCAAACGCTTCTCCCTCATCTTTGTTATCAACGACGGCATGACAAAGATCAACGCTTGGATACGTATCCGCCAGGATTGGCTGCAACCCCTGATTGATATGTCTTGGAGATACGGATAGTGTCTCGCGCCGTTCATCGGCCTGGATCCACCACATGATAAGGACACGGCAGCAAACAGGAGGTATGCTGAGTATAAAGGGTGGCGGGCAATGAAGGAATACGGAGGTTTCTGTGACGAGAAGGCAAGGCAAGAAACCGACTTTTATTGTTCCTTGAGAGACGAACGCACAGAAGAGTCCTGGTCCCATCCACCCAAGTCCCACCACTCAACTACAGCTTCAGGAACGACGAAATGGCACCGAGTGCCACTGAGACCATCACAAGCCCCGTCCTCTCTGTCAAATCTCCCGAGGTTAGCAAGTCTGATGCGGCACGACAGGCTTACGATGCTGCGGTGTCTCGCTTCGTAACGAGAAACCCAGTATCGCGAAGCCTGTTTGATGATGCTATCAGCAGCATGCCAGGAGGTAACACCCGCACTCAACTCCACACGGCCCCCTTTCCCGTCTTCATGAAGTCTGGTCAGGGTGTGCAAGTGACGTCCGAGGACGGCCATGTGTGAGTGTCTCCTACCAGCATCATTAGCGCCCACGATGGCAGCCCCAGCTTACACGGAAGCAGGTACACGGACCTGGTGGGCGAGCTCACAGCCGCACTCTACGGACACTCGCACCCGGTGATAGTGAACGCGATCGCGGACACGATCCAGAACGTGGGGCTGAGCCTGGGCGCGACCACGAAGCTGGAGCAGGTGCACGCGCGCGAGATCTGCAGCCGCTTCAGCCTGGAGCGGGTGCGCTTCACCAACTCGGGGACGGAGGCCAACATCAACGCGCTGGCGGGCGCGCGCGCCTTCACCGGCAAGCGCAAGGTCGTCGTCTTCGGCGGCGGCTACCACGGCGGCGTCTACAGCTTCGCGGGCGGCAAGCCCGCCGCCAACAACATCGACCGCGACGACTTCGTCGTGGCTCAGTACAACAACATCGAGAGCGCCGTCGCCGCCATCCAGTCCGAGGGCGTCGCCGCCGTGCTCCTCGAGGGCATGCAGGGCGCCTGCGGCGCGGTGCCCGCCACGCAGGACTTCCTGGGTGCGGTCGAAGCCACCGCGAAGGAGGTAAGTTCTCGTTCCCGCAAGTAGCATCCATGTGCAGCGCCTTTCTGACCCACGCCATCTCCCCACAGGCCGGCGTCCTCTTCATCCTGGACGAGGTGATGACGTCGCGGGTAGCCCCGGGCGGGCTGGCGTCGCTGCGGGGGCTGAAGCCGGACCTGAAGATCCTGGGCAAGTACCTGGGGGGCGGGCTGTCGTTCGGGGCGTTCGGGGGCCGCGCCGACGTGATGGCCGTGTACGACCCGCGCAACAGCGGCAGCGGCAAGGGCGGCGCGGGGCTCGCCCACCACGGCACCTTCAACAACAACACGCTGTCGCTGGGCGTCGGCCACGCGGGTCTCACGCAGGTCTACACGCCCGCCGTGTGCACCGCCTTCAACGCGCAGGGCGAGCGCTTCCGCGGCCGCCTGGCCGAGGTCACCCGCGGCTCCAAGCTCTGCTTCACCGGCGTCGGCTCCCTGCTGTGCTCGCACTTCGCCGAGTCCGGCCAGCAGGACGTGCGCAACGAGGACGACATCCAGGAGAACTGGATGCTGAAGGATCTGTTCGTACGTATCCCCCTCGCAACTCCCCCCTTTTCCTACCTGCCTGCCTCTTGGAGAACCCCGCGGTGAGACTGACGCGTTGCCTACCAGTGGTACGAGATGATGGAGCAAGGGTTCTGGATCGTGCGCCGCGGAAGCATCTCCCTGATGCTGGACACGCCGGCATCGGAGCTCGACCGCTTCGTCGAGTGCGTTGCTGACTTCCTCGAGCGGCACGCAGGGTTCCTGCGCGTATGAGCCAGTCGCGGGTATGGCACGGGCACATACCACCTCCCTTGCCCTGCCTTATCGGCTGCCGTACCGAAGTATGGGACCATCTTAGTTCTAGGTTTTACGGAAACGGTGCTTTTTGATTCGTCCTAGTTGCTCGGAGCAATGTAAGCGATTGTCTTTTATGGAATTCCACTGGCAGCGTCTTGCGGGTCATCATGTAACGATTTGTCTTCCCAGGTTTAATAGAATGGCGCCTCCACCTACTCCTTGACGCCACGATGTGACACTAGGCACACCCGTCACATCTGGGCCAGGAATTGTGAATTGACAGCGTGGAACTTTACGTACAAGACATCATGCAAGAGTACATGGAATCACTCATCCCATATTGCGTGAAGATAAGCGATGTGTCCGGATACCGAGGCGGCGTAGGTTGAGTGTATGTCGATCCAAGCCCCATCTATATCAGCACTTCTAGTGGGAATCTCCATGGATCCTAGATACGAAGCCACTCGTCTGGGGTAAGGTTGTCATCGCTTACTTTGAGGACCAAGTCTTGGGTTTCTCGAGAGCAGATGTCGTCGAGTCGAAGTCTGTCTGCGGTCGCTTCGTAGACTGGGCCGGGAAAGAGATCCATCCAACGGCGTCGTCAGGACCAATTGTGGCTGTCATCTCGAAACCTCCTCACGCATGTCTTCAAATGAAAGGACGAAGATGGGTTCTAGCCTTTCGCTTAAGCTCATGGGCCGAAAAACGCGCCATATGCTTGATGGCTGCCAGAGTCAGCGGGTTTCGAGTCTCGCAGAGTAATCGACATTCAACTTGGGAAAGGATTTTAATTGCTGGATCCATGCAACCGGCCGTGCCCGAAACTCAGAAATTGCCATGTGTTGCTTCAACCTGTTAGAGATTATTGCTTTGGACGAGTCCCAATGTGTCAAGCCATTCTCGCGGAACCTTCAAAAGCAAGGAAAGCTTGAACCGACAGACCATATTTAAGGCGGCTTGCGAATCCCCCCGCAATCATGACCCAAAGGGACGATCTTTTTATTGGACTTTCCCTGCTGGTCACTCTTAAAACAGAACCGCCTACCACGTGCGGGAAACAGCGCTGGATGAAGCTCTGACGCCCCAACCAAGCGTGGTACTCGCGCTGCGAAACAACGGTCCTTCGAAACAACCATCCTTGGAAGGCTATTAGGGTTGGTTTCGCAGTATCTGTCGCCGTGTTTAGGATTAGGAGGCCAGTTGCTCCATTGCAAGGGCTCAACGTTTTCAGGGCGCTGGTACAGGCACCGTTGCATCATAACTCCAATAGACTGCCTTGACCGCGAATGACGAAGATGCGTTTTCGTCCTCAAAATAGGGTTGACCTTTATGCCATACACGTGCGCTTAAATCCGATCATGGCTCGAGTTCCAGTCCAGGTAGGGGCTGTGCTGAAGCAGGTGATCCGTTTCTTCGATGCCGTATAAGTCTGGTGAGGGAGCGAATGATCTCGACACCACTTATCAGACTCATGGAAAAGCCAAACGATCACATACGACCATAGGATCTGGAGTACTCGGGGTCCCGTCCGCTCCCCCATAGATAAGCCAGATACCGCTGGATCAGTAGTTGGGTCGGTGACGACCAGCGAATCCCCGGTGTTGTATGTTTTTTGTAACCTTTTTGACCCCCTCGGGGTTGGCCTTGTCGAAATCCTGTTCAGTTGATATGTTGCTCGATGCGAAGTGTCCTGTGACCAAGCAGTTCTTTTTGGGTGGCTTTGAGAAAGTGAGGAACCCTCTTCAATAACTGCGTGGGTTTAACACACGCACGTGGCGCGGAGTCAGTCGCTGCCAAGAACGTTCTGTTCCTATTCCATGTTTGTTGGAAATCATGGTATCGCGCGCGGCACCAACTTGGACGACCAATTCCATGATGTGCAGACTTCAGCTTCGTTGACCGAGGATGACGGACTTACACTTGTAGGTCGGGGTTCTGGAAAGATGTTACCTTCGACGCTAAGGTGAAGTCAGGTCATCATAAATGAGGAAGTGACTGTCTAGCTGCCAATCGCTTTACACAGTAGTGGCGCCAACAGGCTCAGTGGGGCCAAAAGGACCCTGGGGATCGTGAGATGAGCACGGGAGATTGCCTGGCAGCTATTATGTCATTAGTGAGGGTGCCGCAACCCGAGATTCGTCTTGCGCAGCCTACTGGCAAAAACCAGTTCGTTGCTGAGAGACTGCGACATAGGTCAGCGGTAGAAGCGCTGGAGAATGAGGTTGGAAAGGGGCGGTGGTTTGGTTTGAATGTTTGCGAAACACGTGCCGATCACGGCTATTTCCAGCAGCGACAGGTGTTGCAGTGAACTTGCGCAGGGAGGAGGGATGGTTAAAGGACGTCGAAGGATGGCGAGCATCGAGGCTGTGTCGGAACAGTCAGCGATCCGGGACCAGACGCGCCAGACCACCTGGCAGGCACCAGACTTGATCAGACCTGGACAGAGCCAGCTCAGCGCCAGAGGAGTCTCCAATCTCCAACTCCAACCTCCCTCCTCTTCATCTGGCCTTCGCCACGCCCCTCACCCCTTCCTCGCGGCTTCTTTTTTCATCGAAAAGGCTACTGCAAACCGGACAGGTCTGGTTCTCGATACATCGTTCATCGTCGCAAGAGGGAAGAGTCGCACGACGGCACGGTTAAGCGACTGACGAGCGGGATTCCCGTGATTTCACTGCGTACAGCGTTCACGGCTATAAGGATACCCGGCAACACCACACAGGGCCGACCGCGGACCATTTCGCCCGGATCGAGGATCGAGCCTGCCCTCACAGGCTGTTTCATTGCACTGCACCCGCCTGAACAGCCTGCCAGATCTTATCGGCCGCCCGTCTGTCGTCATTGACGTTGACCGACCCGAACCTCAGCCTCAGGACACTGCATTTCTTCCAGTTGCTGGTGGCCCCAAGCTCCACGATCCCCGGCGCCCGCTCCAGCACCTTGAAAAAAATATCTAAGACGAGAGGCTGCAATCCTCTCCTGCCCGCCCAGCATGTCGTGGGAACTCACTCGTCGTCGCTTTGCCCGCACGGTCAACAGCAAGTTCATCTTTGACCGCATCGTACGTATTCCACCTAACGTCCTATCACACGAGTCACTTGACTCAACTGCATGTCGTCTCCCAATCCTCCGGCGCCGGGCAGCCACAATCAAACACCTCACTGTCGCACAATTCCCCTCGCATCCTCTCCCTTCCATATCGTCGCTGCCAAGCGTATTGCATCCTACCTAAGTATTGTCTACCTGGCTGACCTCGTTTCTTCCGTACCATCTAGCCTCTCCTCCATACCATCATCTTCCTCATCGAGATGGCTATCATCGCACGTTTGGTTTCGAGGTTCAACGCCTACTATGATCAGCGACCCGGTAAGTGATCTCCAGAGTTTTCCTTTCTAATCCCGTTGCGACCCTTGCTCTGACATAACCGCCTGATAGTGCTCACCATGATGGTGACCAACGCCGTCCTTGGTGGCATCGCCGACACCGTCGCCCAGACCATCACCTCTGTCCGCGAGCGCGCCGTCCGCAAGCCCGGCGGCATCAGTAAGGAGGACCCCGTCGCGATCGAGATCCACGACCTCGACCGCAAGAACCCCTGGAGCGACCGCGAGCTGGTACCCGACTCCAAGATGCTGCCCCCGCCCTTCGACTTCGAACGCCTGACTCGCTTCATGGCCTATGGTTTTGCAATGGCTCCGGTCCAGTTCAAATGGTTCAGCTTCCTGTCCCGGGTCTTTCCCATCACCAAGGGCAACGCCTTCGCCCCGGCCATGAAGCGCGTGGCCATGGACCAGCTGGTCTTCGCCCCCTTCGGTATCGGCTGCTTCTTCACCGTTATGACAGTTGCGGAGGGTGGTGGTCGTCGGGCCGTGGCGCACAAGCTGCGCGACATGTACATCCCGACCCTGAAGGCCAACTTCATAATCTGGCCGGCCGTGCAGATTATCAACTTTCGATTGATGCCCGTCCAGTTCCAGCTTGTATGTTATCCTCCTGCTCTATCTACTGGCGCTGCAGGGCTTTTGATTGCTAACAACCTAATCTTTCGACAGCCTTTTGTCTCTACTATTGGTATTGCCTGGACAGCATACCTTTCCCTGTCCAACGCAGCCGAAGATGCGGCGCCGCCGAGCTCGGCTCTCAACTCTCCTAACATTCGCCTTTCCTAATCGTCGATAGTCCAAATGCTGGGTACAGGACTGCCCGCTCGTTTTCTCTTTTCCAAGATTGTTTGGGCTGGTTTGATTCGGCAGGCGCCCTGGCGTTATAGCATTCACCTTGTTTGCCGGACGTGTGGCTATCAAGTAAGGCAGATAGAAGAATGGCGTCTTTCACTTGCTGGGGTTTGAGTCCTTTTGGACTGTTCACTTCCCGGCTGTATGACTAGGTAGTCTCGAAAAATTGTCTTTTCGGTATCCGATCCGGCCAATAGCGGCCGAATCCGCGTATCGTCGGAGGTCTCGGAGATCTTGCAGGTGCCGTGATTGGATCCGGGCCGAGTACGTTGCCATCCAACAAACAAACAGTCGGCAGATAATGGAACGGCGAACATGTGACAGGTAATCGCCGTGTCCTCGGCCGAGACGAAGTGTATTCGGGGCAGCAGTGAGAAGAAGTACGCATGCATGATCCCCTCATGCAAGGCTCGAACCATAGCGGACTCCTAGGGCGGGCTGAACCGCTTGGTCATACCCATTGACCTGGCGCATTGATGCGAGTGGATGGCGGTGAGATGGGATCTTCCAATGTGGCTGCCAGACCACGCCAAATTCCGAGGTGGTGTGGTTTGGTAGGGGTTCTCTAGGCTTGCTACCTTAGGGGCGGCTGGGCAGGCACACAGGCTGGAACAGCTGGGCAAGCTGGGCAAGTAGAGTGGGTGCAGCGCGAGACGTCACAGCTTTCGGTCATAGCTTTGATCACCCCACCACGCCTAGCATTGGCTGCCCCTCCATCCGGTCTGGTCTCTCGATCAACCAGCTTGATCATCCTGCGTGCTTTTTCCTACCTTCTCCTAAAGCAATACATCTCACCACAACGCTACTTGCAAAGTTGCACTTCAAATACCCCAGCTACCTTTGCAATTCGAACTCAGTTGGAATCGCATCAAGGCCGAACAAAGCCATCGCATCCCGTAACCATGTCTCTCTCTAGCAAGCTGTCGATCACCGACTGCGACCTCAAGGGCAAGCGTGTGCTGATCCGGGTACGTAATGAATGACAAGCTTCGACTCCTGGATACCAATGCTGATGATCATCCACGTAAACACAGGTCGACTTCAACGTACCCCTTGACGCCGACAAGAAGGTGACCAACAACCAACGCATCGCGGGCGCCGTGCCGACCATCAAGTACGCCATTGACAATGGCGCGAAGGCGGTGGTGCTGATGTCGCACCTGGGACGACCCAACGGCCAGCCCAACCCCAAGTACAGCCTGAAGCCCGTTATTCCGGAGCTGGAGAAGCTGCTGGGCGCCGGCAAGACCGTCCAGATGGCTCCGGACTGTGTCGGCCCCGAAGTCGAGGCCATGGTCAACAAGGCCGACGGCGGCCAGGTCGTCCTGCTCGAGAACCTCCGCTTCCACATCGAGGAGGAGGGCTCCTCCAAGGACGCCGATGGCAACAAGGTCAAGGCCGACAAGGCCAAGGTTGAGGAGTTCCGCAAGGGCCTCACTGCTCTTGGTGATGTCTACATCAGTAAGCTTACGCCCCTTGACGTTTCCCTCTGCTCTGTTATTGCCGCCGGCAGATCCGGCAATTCGTATACGATGCGCTGTCCATGCTGACGAGAGATACCCAGACGATGCTTTCGGCACTGCCCACCGTGCCCACTCCTCTATGGTCGGTGTCGACCTGCCCCAGAAGGCGGCTGGCTTCCTGATGAAGAAGGAGCTGGACTACTTTGCGCAGGCTCTCGAGTCGCCTAAGCGACCTTTCCTGGCCATCCTCGGTGGCGCCAAGGTGTCGGACAAGATCCAGCTGATCGACAACCTGCTGGACAAGGTGAATGCGCTGGTGATCTGCGGTGGAATGGCGTTCACATTCAAGAAGACGCTGGAGGGCATGAAGATCGGCGACTCGCTGTTCGACGAGGCCGGCTCCAAGACGGTCGGCCAGCTGATGGAGAAGGCGCAGAAGAACGGCGTCAAGGTGACGCTCCCCACCGACTTCGTCACGGCTGACAAGTTCGACAAGGACGCCGCTACCGGAACCGCCTCGGACAAGGAGGGTATCCCCGACGGCTGGATGGGCCTCGACGCCGGCCCCGAGTCGGTCAAGCTCTACAAGGAGGCCATCGATGCCGCCCAGACGATTCTCTGGAACGGCCCCGCCGGCGTCTTCGAGTTCGAGAAGTTTGCCGGCGGCACCAAGGCCACCCTCGACGCCTTCGTTGAGGGTGTTGGCAAGGGCAAGATCGGCATCATCGGTGGTGGTGACACGGCTACCGTGGCCGCCAAGTACGGTGTTGAGGACAAGTGCTCCCACGTGTCCACCGGCGGCGGCGCCTCGCTCGAGCTACTCGAGGGCAAGCAGTTGCCGGGTGTCGTCGCGCTCAGCTCCAAGTGAAGGTCGGAGACTGCTCTGCTTTGAGCATGTAAGGAAACATTCTACTTGACAGGCTAAAGTTGCAAAGTTGTCGAGAATCGCATGCATTTAAGACGAACCGTAAATGAAGCGGGATGGGACGATGCATGGCAGATAGATGGAGGACGCCTTTGTTTGTAGAGGATGCACGAGGTTCTCTCCTTGTAAAAGTCAAACATCGGATGACCGCAGTTCGGATGGCATTGCGTAGGATGAAGAAAGTATGACCTGGAATGCGAGCAATCAAAAAATGAATAAAAATCGATTATAAAACAGAGAGCTGAATTGGAAGTAGACTGCCAGATAGACAGGAACGTTTCACCAGAGCGACCACTAGAATGTGCGAAGCCTGCGGAAGCAGAAGGGTGGAATTATGTGCACTTCGTCCTTTTTACCAGCCAGTCTACCGCTTGAGTTGACCACATTCGACAAAGTTCGTGTACTCTCTAGTTCCCGAGTCTATCCCTAAGGTTGGCACTCGACACGAACCTAAGCGATGACCAACCCTTCCACCGAATGGCTGCCACAAGCTTGCATATTTCCACTGCTCCGTAGCCACAGATTCAGCGGCTCTGGCTGACATTGCAGGACATCACCTCGTCTCGTTCTACCCTCAGCCAGACTAGAATGTTTCTTGGAACCTTGACTCATAAGGGTTGCATTCATCTCCGCTTCGACGCCTCGACTTTCTTGAGTTCCTCTCTGTGGACGGGCGGGTTGTCAGTATCATAAGGCTGAGGAATTGGTGTGGCTGGGCGACGAAGATTCTGGAGACGCAGGAACAGAAGCAATGTTGACAAGCAGATCATGTGCAGGCAGACCATCATGACATCTCGGCCTGTCCAGTACGCAGAAAAGCTAGTTGGCCGACTCTTCCTAGCAGTCTGCCCAGCCGGCCCATGTGAGAGGACAGACGAGAGGCACGATGGCAGCAGGTCCGAATATCATGGATGCACGACGGAGTAGAATATCGAAAATATAGGTAGAAAAGGAGAGAATAACTCGTACCGCAGCTGCGCCGAGAAGTCGTCGCTCGTGTCGTCGTCGTCCCAGCTCTCCTCCCACAGGTGCTGCGTCGAGCCGTCGTTGCCGGTCGTCGTCGCGGCCGCCTCCGTCTCCTCGGCGCCCCAGTCTGTTGGTGTCGTGCAAGCGTCAGCCCTTTGATCTCCTGGAAATGTACAGCACTCCGCGGTCGTCACGCGCAGTCCTGCAACAACGCTCCGAAATGTGTTTACATCCAGCCACCACCGTCAACAACGTCACAACCGCCAAACAGAGAATGACGACATCGCACGCCACGCACCTTCGACCGGGAAATCCTCAAACTCGTCGTCCTCCTCCAGCGCCGCGGCCGGCTTCTGCTGCGCCGGCTGCGGCTGCTCGGGCTTGGCCTCGGCGACCTTGTCGGTGGGCTTGTCTGCTGTCGGTGCCGCCATTGCGTATGTGATTGGGAAGTTTGTGGGTTTGCGGTTCGGTGCTCGAGTTCTTCGCGGGTTTTCAGGCAGGAAACTGGTAAATCTTGTGGGCTACGTTTGCTGCTGGTAGCTGTCGTAACTGCATGCAATAAGGTACCTGGTGGAAGCGAGCGGCAAGGCAGGCAGCCCAGCTGAGGTAATGGATGCGTGGTGGTGCAGTACGTAGGTCAGTGCTTATCGGACTCTTATCGGGCGCTCAAAGCTGTCCCAGCTGGCAACCACTTGTTTTTGGTGCTCGCCATGGAGTTATCACCCCTTCGGACCCGTCAAGACGCCGCTAAATTCTAATCCGCCCGGTGGATTGCTTAACCCCGCTGATCTGGTTCGGTACGCCCGTCTGTCCGTCTCCCCTCGCCTGGCGTTAAGGCGTTGCGCGAGCGAGGAATGGCGATCGCTCATCCCTTCCCTGAGCAACCCATCCCAAGGCGCTGGAACCACCTCGATGGGTGGTTGGTTTTGCCGTCAGTCGAGTACTGTTACCTCCCGAGCTCAGGGTTTCCAAGGGTCCTAGGTCAAGTGATGATAGGCACACCTGGATCTACACCAGAAGTTGGCCTTAGCTGGGAGCTATCTCCGTTGGATCTCACTTCTCACTGCAGCTGCTTCGATGACTGTTTTTTGCGTGGCCAAGGTCAATCGTGGCTGTTATTAGCTCTCACCAGTGTGTGCGCTGCTCGTCAGCTTAACCTTCGTCTGCATATCCTATCAACCTTGGGCGTTCTTTGGTGACATTCCGCCCCTGTTCACTACCTCCTAGAAAGGTATATATATATATAAGAGGCATATCAGGGGTTCTTCCCCTTAGACTCTTACTTTCTTCTACCATGGGAAAAGCATAGTGGTCAATTTCCACCAACCCCCTGAAATTCCCCGAACGCCCTGAAGAGCAACTTGCATCTCCCGAATCGTGGAGACGTCATCAATCTCTGGGGCCCCAGAAGATGAGGCGCTGATTTGCCTCGAGATTCAAATTGAGCCACGTGGGAGTCATAAACATTAGTTCACCTACTTGCCTACCCCATGGAATCCCTTTATCGCGCCTCTCTCTCTCTCTCTTTCGAAGTCTTCGAAAAAGCGAACGCCGCCCGGACCCGAAACCGAATCCGCCCCGGCACTGAACTCGCTGGCTCGGCCGCATCAGCGTTCCAATTGCCATAGCTGCCCCCACTGCTGCTTAACGCCGCCTCGCTAGCCCTGCGTCCGTCCGTGCTGTGACCGTTGCAGTCCAAGGACCAAGAGAGAGCTCGGTTGCCGCCTGCTTGCTTCTCTCTCCCCTTTTCAATCTCCGTCATTGAAAACGCCACTGCTCTTATAGAATCGGAGCATCGTCGTATTCCATCACCGCCATCATGAGATCCTGGTTCAAGGGCTCGAGCTCGAAGGCGGGCGCGAGCGCGAGCGCGAAGACCAGCCCGGCGCCCTCCCAGGTGGACCTGCGAGCGCGCGAGATCGCCCAGCTGGAGCAGGCCATGGTCTGCGCCTCGATGATCATGAACGACGACATCGACGGCGCCGAGAAGGGCATGCAAGAGGGCGACTCCACCTTCCACGCCCTCGGCAACGGCCTCTGCATCTTCATGCGGAGTATTCTCGGCTTCGAAAAGAGCATCATGGTCGAGGCGAGCAACCGCCTGATTGAGTGTGAGAACACCGCCTGGAACGAGCTGAAGAAGGCCCAGAAAGAGGGCACCAACTCGGCGGAGAAGATTTACCCCCCGGGCAGCGAATATGCCCTGGTATTGGCCGAGGCCCAGCTCATGTCCGCCATCGTCGCTGTCCTGCACGAGAGCTTGACCGAGGGTATTAAGGGCTTCTATAAGTGCCGGAAGGCATTCATCACTTTGGACGGTCTCATGCAATCCGAGACCGCGTACTTGCAAAGAAAAGGGCTTCAGCCGGGAGATTCGAAAGAGCCTACGACACTAGCCCCGCCGCCACCATCTGCCGCGGACCTGGCTCCCGGAACACCAGATGAGGACAAGGACCTGGAATTCGTGGATGCGGATGAGAGTCATTCAGGGGCACAGACACCTCTAAACTACGAGGGACATCTGGCAAAGGAGGCCGGGGCCGAGAAGAAGATGGCCGAGTTGTCTTTGGATCCCGAAAAGGCCTCTCCCACAGGGACGGAGAAGAACGTGCCCGCACCCAGCGGCTTCGAAAGCGGACCGGACTCGGATGTCTTCACTGACCCCATTGACATCTTCGTTCACAGCGGCACCAATATGTGCTTTGGCGTTCTGTTACTAATGATCTCGATGGTCCCGCCAGCATTTTCCCGTCTCCTCTCCATCATCGGCTTCAAGGGCGATCGAGAACGAGGCGTATCCATGCTTTGGCAGAGCTCCCGCTTCGACAACGTCAATGGGGCGGTGGCCGGGCTCATGATCCTCGCCTACTACAACGGGCTGCTCGGGTTTGCCGACATCCTGCCGTCGGACGAGGACGTGGAGCGGGGGGCGATCATGGGCTACCCGAAGGCCAAGTGCGAGGCGCTGCTGAAGAACATGCGGGCGCGGTACCCGGACAGCGGGCTGTGGCGGCTGGAGGAGGCGCGGGTGGCGGCCAACAGCAAGGAGCTGCACGCGGCGATCGAGATCCTGAAGACGAACACGGCGTCGCGGATGCGGCAGGTGAACGCGCTGAACATCTTCGAGCTGTCGCTGAACAGCATGTACGTGGGCGACCACGACGGCATGCGCGACAACTTCGTGCGCTGCGTCGAGCTCAACGACTGGAGCCACGCGCTCTACTACTACCTGGCGGGGTGCGGCGAGCTGGAGCTCTACCGCGCAGCGGTGCACGCGGCCGAGCCGGACGCCGCGCGGGTGGCCCGCCACAAGCAGAAGGCCGAGGAGCTGTTCCGCAAGGCGCCGACGGTGGCGGGCAAGAAGCGGCTGCTGGCCAAGCCGCTGCCGTTCGAGCAGTTCGCGACGCGCAAGGTGCAGAAGTGGGAGGAGCGGGCCAAGGCGCTGGGGCTCGGCTCCCTCGTCGACGCCGTCGGCGTCAGCCCCACCCAGGAGATGGTGTACCTGTGGAACGGCATCAAGAAGATGCAGGCGCCGGAGCTGGCGCGCGCCGAGACCGCCCTCGCCTGGGACCGCCTCACCGCGCCCCCCGAGGCCGCCGCCAAGATCCGCGCCGAGACCGACGAGAAGGCCGTGCGCGACGTCTGCGCCGCCGCCATCGCGCGCGCCCTCGGCCGCTTCGACGAGGCGCGCGGCATCCTGGACGAGGTCGTCGCCATCGACCGGTAAGCTTCCTACCTACCTACCTACCTACCTACTTACACCATCCCCATACCATCATCATCATCATCATCATCACTCTCGAACCCCCCAGCTAACAGGCGCGACAGACTCGCCTTCAAAGGCCCGACCAAGGACGACTACGCGCTGCCGGCGGCGCACTACGAGACGGCGGTGCTGGCGTGGGCGTCGCTGAAGCTGGACGCCGGCGACGAGGCCGCCATGAAGGCCAAGCTGGACGAGTGCGAGGCGTGCCTCGACCGCGTCGCGCGCTGGGAGGCCTACGTCCTCGACGCGCGCATCGGCATGCGCGTCCAGACCGGCCTGGATACCATCCGCTGGTACAAGCGGGAGCACGCCTGGGCGCGCTAGAGCTGGCTGGCTTGAGGTTGGGTGCATAGATAGATGCATGCATGCATACATATATCGGCGTTGGTGGTGGACTGGGATAAAGTCGGTAGGCTAGGTATAGATGTACGGGAGCTTGCGTGGCGATCACGTGTAGAGTCGTTGAATACATGCGCGCTGCTTCTCTGGTTGAAGCTGAAACCTGATGTCTTTTTGCATCTGCACTGCGCTGCTTCGCACACCCTACCATAATTGGCATACCTGACTGATGTCTGGTTCTACGCCAAAGCTCTATGATGTAGAGTGGTCGACCAGTACCTCTCATAAGGTAGGCAGGTGATGAACAAGATACTCTACCGAGGCAGTTTTCATACATCATATCCGTCGTCCGCCATTACAAGGCAGGTGTACGAGTCCAGAGAGGAACGACACATGCCAAGCTTGAATGGTCAACTGCGATAAGCTTGCGAGGCAAAAACCAAGCAGCCCAAAAATTTCAAATCGGGGCAGTCACATTCCCCCGGATCATGAGAGAAAAAATAACACCAGCGATGCTGGAGGCAAAAGATGAATGTGACCACCCTGGGGCTCGAACCCAGAATCTCCTGATAAGCTTAGAATTGCGTATTCGCAACTCGTCGTAGTCAGACGCCTTACCATTGGGCCAAGCGGCCATGTCATGTGATGATGTGTTTGTTGAGGTGTGTAACCTGCTCTATATAATCTGTGTGCGGGGTATCCATGCGAAGAAAATTTCTGTCCCGCTTCTACTGTAATACAGTGGTTACCCTAGATACTGCATATGATTCGGGCAGGCCTCCAATATGCAGTTTCTAGAATCTATGCAGTTTCTGGAAAACACGTGACCGCACACGGTATGGGCCAGCTGCGCCACCCATACAATTTTGCCGTGAAATGAAGCTTTTCACCACAACAATAGCAGCACTATGGCCGCCCAACAACAGTTGACTGTCTCTCTCGTCTGTATGTGAAGCTCAAAAACCGCTCTTTTGACCTGCTTCGCGGGTTTTTCTGGTGTTGCAGTTGCTAACTGGCTGCAGGCGTGACTCCAGACTATGGTCCCGAAGGCCCCGAATCTGCTTCTTTCGAGCCCCAGGCCACCTATGACCTAGTTCTGCGCCGCCCTTCCGACCCTAGCAAGCCACTGGGCATCGCTTTGACTGCAAAAGGAGTCCATTATGGGTGGATTCGGGAAAAGAGCCGTCCTCTCGTGGAGGCTCTGGTACAACAAGGGGTGGCCAAGGTCACAATCACGAAGCTTGGCAAGCGGTGGACTTCCCAGCAACGGGGAACGGAGAAGACGTGGAGGGAGGGTTCTGGCCTTGTATTTACTGCGGTTTGAACCACTTGGTCAAATCTGCCTGTTCTGCGTTGCTGGCGATAGCACTGCTCAAGGAGCTTCGCATCTTCCGAAGCGAGGCTAGGTCTTTGCTATCAAAGGTCTCGTTGACCTCCGCTAGTGACAGCAAGTTCATCAAGCCAACCAACCCTTCTTTTGGAGATATGACCTCCGGTAGCTTCTGGTGTTTCTCGTGATCTATTTCTTCGGCATCCCTGCAGTCTGCTTCCTTGAAATAGTCGTCAATAACCTGTTCAAGCACTCCCTCGCTAGTTGTGGGCTCGCCAGGGGGGAGGTTTTCGTCTTCCGGGTTCAAGAATTGGTCAATTGACATTCGGTCTTTGACGTGGGCTGTAGCCTTGCTATACAGCTCCTGTAGGTCCCTTGGCACCTGTTGTGACGGTCCTTGGGTCTGTATCTCCTCCCCAAGCAGTGTTGATTTGCGCCAGCAATTGTGTATAGTCGACGCCTCCAAGGTGTTGTAGTAGTGCTCAGCAACCCACGCCATCGTAATTCGTAGGTGCATAGCATCGGTAGGGTCAGCAGTAGGGTCTGTATCCAATAGCTTGCAAGTCCAGACCAGAAACGACCTCCTATAGTATGCCTTGAAAGTGCGAATGATACCCATATCGCATGGTTGATAGACTGAAGTCACATTGGCGGGGAAGAAATCCACGGTGATATTGCTGGGAGGGGGCGCCATAGCCAGACCGCAGTAATGGGAGGAAAAGCCGTCAAGCAAAAGAAGCACCTTCTGGCCGGGCTTGGTCCTTTGAATATGGCTGTAGAAGGATCGAAACCACTCTGCCATAATAACGCCGGTAAACCATGCCTTCTTGTTGTGACGCCATACAAGGTTGTGCCCTTGCCAGTTGAAGTTGCGCAAAGCGTGCGGGTTGGCTGCCTTGCCAACAACCCAGAGAGTGAAGCGGTCTGTGCCTGTATCGTTGTTGGTGCACCCTACAGATATCCGGGTTTTATCCAACTTGCGGCCAGGGCGCTGTTCGGTAGCAAGGCCGGAGGAGGCGGTCCTTCGCCAATATAGACCAGTTTGATCCATATTGTAGCGGTTGCCAACAGGAGTCTCAGCTACTAACCTCCGAAGCTGCTCCATCTTGGCCTTGGTTGCGGGCAAATGGAGAGCGTCTTCGGCAGAGGAGCGCTCCCCATACATAACCCGGTGCTTGATATGATACCGGTTTTGGAATAGGGACACCCACTTGCGGCCGAAGGCGGGAGGGTTGACGGGAGGGAGGTTGTTGCGTGCTTGCGGGTGTTGAAGCCAGATTTCTTGCGCCTTGTGCATCAACACCTCTCTGGAAGTGGCAAGCCCGCGCACCTCCATCCCAATTTGCCATCGTTTCAGCAGTGTCTCAAGCACAGGCCATTGTGCCTGCGAAACGCGACGCTGCTGTAAACCGGGGGAGTCCTTGGAGATAGTTGGGAGGTTGTTGGCAGAGAGGTAACGAGAGACTTGGGACTGTGTCAAAGGGAAGCCATATGTGCGCTGGAACCATTCTATGCACCTCGCTTGAGACGGCTTAGGGCGTGTAGATTCGAAATAGCGGCGTAACGCAGCGCGCTGTTCAATGGAGGCTCGATTCGCTTGCTGGGGAGGCATTTCGTTGTTGTTGTTGGTTGGTTGGTAACGGAGGTTGGAGATAGGGGGGGCGGCGGCGTTGTTGTTGGAGGTTAGGTTTGGCTGGCCTAGGCCGTTCAAAGAAAGGTGCAAAAACAGTGTTTTGGAAGGTGTAGGGGCCGGCTTGGGTGCCCTAGAAACAATAGATTAGGGCAGTTGCAGTGGTTGGGGCGCTGTTGGGGCCGAATTGACGATAAAAAATCAAGGGGCAAACGGTCCGCTACACCAAAAACTAACCCCTGCAACTGCATATATTCAAAAAGTGTATGCAGTATGCAGTTTATGCAGTTTCTGGCAAATTTCCCATACAAAAAGATTCGGGACCTAAATAAATATGCAGTAACCCTGGTTTATGCAGTATGGGGTGTATGCAGTAACTAGGGTAACCACTGTAAGTTCGCAACCCTGACCCTCCCACAGGCATCCTTTGACCATGGCCGCTCCATTTATTCCTCCTGCATTCTTTCGCGATTGATCTCTCAAGCCCTCTTCCCAGGCACGATGAGATTTCTATGCTTGCAGGTATTTGTATCGTCGACCACGAAGTCAATCGTAGGCGACTTGGCTGCGCCCTGTATGAACGCTCACCGAGGTGCGCTCGTGTTCCGTGCGGAGAGCGGAACATGCCCACGCGAGATCTCACTTCTTCAGTCTTCTTCTGGCAATCCGTTCCCTCGATGCTCGAAAGTCAATATTTAATTCATCACGCCTGAGGTAACAGTAGATTACTGTACTGAGAAACACCTTACGAGAGCATGGCATCCACTCATAGCCAATTTCCGTCTTTCGATGAGGGAGACCGACGTGTATATATCTGCCCCGTCGCCCATATCCATTGTCCTGGACCCCAACCACGATACCTTCCACCTGGAACTACATGAACAGTCGCCATGAGATCTTTCATCGTCATCTTGGCCACTCTGCTTCCGGCTGACAGCCACTTCGTGTCTGCGGTAGACCCCTCTTGCACGCGTTAGGTGGCCATCAATTGGTTTACCTCATTGACAGACCTCGATTGACATCTCCAAGCTGGACGTAGCCTCAGCGGACAACATGTATGGTCAGTCGTGCAGCGTGTCCCCGGGATGCTCGGGGATCTGCAGTCTCTGCTCGACGCCTGCGGAGCGTCGCTGGGAATGCATCGAGGCTTGATCAACGCGCTCCGAGGACGTTCTCGGGGAACGTGCACTTGAGGAAGGGATCGCCGGCCGGCGCAGGATCCGAAGGCGCATGGCAGACTTCGTCCTCGTCGAAGACATCCTCGACAAATGAGTGGCTCGTGGCGCTCGTGAACAGCATCTTCAGTGTCGCATCGTAGCGCTTTCGGAAGAGCTCCACCAGGAGGGTGACGGCTTCTCGGGTGCCTTCTTGCCTTTCTGGCGGGAGCCTACAGAAAGAGAGGCCTTCTACTACCATGTATACCACGACGGTCGATGGGAGTTGATGTATTAGGTGGCTGAGAGAATCGCATATACTTCCTATATCATCCGGTTGGGTCTTCTCCAGACGGTCTTTCAGATCGTTGGAGTGGAAGCCTCGGTAACCGTCCACAAGCTGCAATAGGAGACTCATGGCCAGCTCTGCCGGTGTTGCAGCCGCATCTCGGTAGTAGTTGCGGTGCTGACTGCAGAAGTAGGCGATGACCACGACGTCCATCGACTGGTGGGTGCGTGTGCTCTGTTGGAGGAGCGACTGGAATAGTTGTGCCGATACGAAGGATATGGATGGATCCAAAGCGTCGGTCGCCCCGTTGATGAGCAGTAGTGAGTTGTCCTCAACGCTTAGCCAGGCCCGCACTTGGGGACTCGCTTGTATGGCACGCACTCGGGCTACGTCGAGGGGAACCGTCGCGCTGGGTCTGCCCAATTGCAGGAGTTTCTCGACGTCCCTAGGTACGAGTTCCGAGTCATACTGTAGTTCCTCGAGAACTTCTTCCGGTGTTATGATACTGCCCGACGCCTGAGGCCCGTTGTGCTTGATCATAAGTCCTATGAGGGTGCCTCGTCAGAATTCATCACTCCGCCCTGATGATCAGCACAAGACTCACTTTTGACACTGTTGTTAAGAATAGTCTCGAAACTGTCCAGGACGTCTTCTCTGAGTTGCTTGAACGACATGATCCGCGTGGAGCGCTCAGCTATCCGATTTACCTCCCCCTCTATGCTGTTGAGCTGCCGACCGATCTTGACGGATTGGTAGCACGCCCATTTCTGTGTCGTGGAGATGTCACTGACCAGTCCCATCATTATCTGGGCGCCACGTTCCTTCAGGTCAACTGCGGCTAGGTCTACAGCGGCCAGCCGGTCATTCAAGTTCTTGATGAAGGCATCGGGTTGCAAAAGGCGCTTCGCCCCGGCCACTGTCAGGGTGTATGCGCGTATCAGCTTGTCTTCTCAGGTGTTCACGTGCTCGGGCCGGGTATGTCTTTGGGCACTCACCGAAAGTATTCATCATGAACCATCGGAGTATGCTGTCCAAAGTCCAACACACTTCGGTATATAGCTTGGCGGTAAGATGCTGAATTTCTTCATCTTCTCCCGCTAATTGCGTATACTCAACGTGCTTCTCCAAGGTACGCGGTAGTCTCTCGAGAGCTTTGTAGACTGCCTCTCTGTGAACACCGGTGTCCTCGAGTGCTTTGAATATGATGTTCAAGCCCCCGCTCACGACCGAGCCGCACGCATCATTGGGCACTAAAGATGCGAATATCTTGCCGGTACCAGCGTTCTGGCAAAGGGATCGAAACAGCTTCTTCACCTTCCCGGTGCGACCGACGAGCTGTTGATCCCGAGAAGAAGCCTTGTCCACCACGGCACAAGCCTGCTCCATGCTCCCTTGCACAGCATCCCATGTTGCTTTCGCTTGGGAGGAGTTCAACTCACTCGTCCGACAGACTTCCATGGGAGGTAGCTTGAGCTTCGCCAGGTATTTATTGACAGTCGTCGAGAAGGCCCTTTGGGCGTCGAAATACTCGGCATATATTGCCTCGTAGTCGCTGCTCGATCAGTTAGTGACTGCAGTGCCTCAGTGCGACCTCTTTTTGTCGGACTATCTCACATTTCAGTTGAGGCTGTGCTTCGGCTCTGGCCAGGCAGACGCGGCCCTAGCAAAGTACCATGACCGCTGCCATCCAGCGCATCTATGAACTCGGTGGTTTCGCCGGGCATCATATGAGCAGGCAAACCGAGAAAACCTGCCTTGCTAGCCATGATATGATCGGCGCGATCTTATCGCTCCGCAAGGCTTTTGAAGCAAGTCTGAACTTGAGAGCAACGGGTTATTTGATCACCCAGGAACGACATGGGTCGTGCAGCACGCGAACTTTATCAATCGGCTGGAAGCTGCTGCGTATAGGTACGTGGCTGGCTTCTTGCAGTCGACTGCTCTAGGCAACAGCGTCCAAATTGGTGGTTGTGCGTGTCTTGCCGCTTACTTGCATAATCAAGCATTAAGTACCTATCCTGTCGGGACAGGATTGGCTATTTCGCAATATTAGGAAGCTACTTGAGAGGGTGCGGGCATGATTTCCCCTGCCACTTACATCAATGCATCAAATCAGAAGGAGCGCCATGCACGTGGATGTAACAGTGATCAGGATGTTGGCGCACATGCGTTACGTACCTACCTACGGATAAGTAAGGTAAGTACTTAAGGTAGTATCAAGATAATACCCCAAGTTTGGGGGCGACTCTCGCAAATCAGCAAAGCCGAGAAGAGGGGCTGAAAATTTCTCGCTGTTGTAGTTTTCAAAGTCATCCCAGCCTTTCAACTTTTCCGTCCGTTTACAACTTTAAGTCCACGGATTGGAACTCACGGCGGTATGGCATTTGCAGAAGATCCCGCTGGTGCGGCCGACACAGGTGAGGCCGAGCGTCCTGATCATACGGAAGCACCCGAGCCCAGCTCCACGTCCGGGCCTTCACAAGTGATTCTCGATTCGCAAGAAACAGTTCTTCAATTGAGCCTGGACACCGCCGAGAAGGAAGCCAGGGAGGCCGTTTCGATCGCCATCGACAAGTTGAGAACACTCAAAGCTGCTGCGGGCCCCGTCACAAAAGAAATCAAGGCCTTCTCCAAGGCATTCAGCAACATGGCGGCGTCTTCTGCATCATCTCGCAGCACTTCTCAGGCTTCTTCCCGCAGCTCCTCTGCTTCATCTTCGGATCGTCGCCGGGCTCGACCTCGAAGAAAGAATCCTGTGTATGTTGAAGAGACTATCTGTAATATGTATTCCACGTGAGTATATACTGACGTTTGCATAACATAGCACCCCCAGTCACGGTCCAGCGGGACCACTTCAGTCTCCCCCTTTTATCTCGCGCTACGTGGTCAATCAGTGGGGGGATAGTCATGTTCCTCAGCAGGGAATAGCAGGGCTACCTGCTTTGCAGGTCTTTTATCGAAGCCTCCCAAAAGATTGTCCCGATATTACTAATGTCATCGTCAATCCGTCTATTGAAGAACTCAAGAAAGCGCACGACAACGCTCATGCTACCGAAAAGCCTATGAGAATGAGAATCGGCTCATTAGCAATAATCCAAGAGCTCGAGGTTATCTCAGGCCTCGCGCTTCCGCCTGTTTGCGAGTGAGTTAACTTTTGTTACTTAGACTCACCTTGTCCGTATAAAGGCTGGTCTGACTCCTATGCCAGAGTGATCGCTCCTTTCAAGGTTTGTACCGCCACTCATACGTTTACCACAGCTTATTGATCTGAAGAGTTGACTGTTCAGCTTTTGATCCATCACTGGGATGGCATCAGGTTATCTCTCGAGCGCCTTAACTCAGAACTGAATGAATTAGAAGCACAAGACAATCCCAGCGACTCTGCTGGTGCAGCATCTAAAACTCTCCCGCCGGAAACCCCCAGTATCCTCGGCAGTCCAGAAACCTCAAGAAAGAAGACGCATAGCGATAAGCCCACTATCTCTCCATCAGAAGCTCAGTGGCGAAACCTTAGGATGCGGCATCTCAGGAAGCTCCAAATGCCCATGAAAAGCCTTGCTACATTCATCACAGCAGAACTTGGTCACCTGATTGGTCTACGTCTGAAGATTCAAGAAGGTTCACTCGAGAGTGTCGCCTTCGAAGAACTATACCATCTTTATTCTCCAGGTGATATCATCGTTGACAATCGAAGTGAATTCGAACAACTTCAGCAGGTCTACGCCGTAACAGGTGGCAGACAACGCCTCTGTAAGCAAAAAGATGCTTAGTTCTTAGGCATAGATATGCATTATTGTCATTTTGTTTCCATCCAACCTGTTCTTCTGTAAGGCAGATGCTGACTACCAATCTAGCAACCCACAATGCTTCAAGTTTCCGTCCGCCAGCATCTGAAGAAGAAGCAGACGACTTTAAGGATGGTGGTGAGGGTACATGGACAGATTTTGTTCTTGATTGCCTCGAAATGCGCTGGAACGGGACACATATCGGCCCCAGTCGCAAAATTCGCCGGATCTCCCCTTACACGGGGCAGAGAAAAGTCATGGAGTTGGAGTGCTATCCAGTGCAATTCCACGAAAAACACGATGAGTTGTGCAAGTCACTTACAGAGAGAGGGCGAAAAGTCGTCCAGTGCCACGGCCACAAGGAGTACGACGGAGTGAGTGCGAAAGAACCAGAGTTGTCAGACCGTCGGTGGAGAGCTGGCCCGCCACCACCGTACGGTCGGCACCCGGAACCATCAAGGCAACAGTCCCTTGTGAAGGAGCTCTCGGGTGATGTTTACGTTGATGTCCAAAGTTTCCACAAGGAAAGATACAATGAGTTCACTAAATTAGGCAGAGCGAGACCGAGTCGCCGTGAAGTCGAAGAATCTGGGCTTTACCGAATCAAGGTGACATCATTCACCGACCACGCAGTGGACCAGAGACGTTCCGATCAATTCCTGTCCGATAACCTCCATCTGACAGCCCCACAAAGGATCAAGGACCTGAAACACATTTCCCCTGACTGTCTTCGGCTGTTGCCGCACTCGGTCCCAGGGTACTACCTTCGACAGCGTGAATGGGGTATGATCCATAATCCTCTTCCTTCCCCGTAGCATATGCATCGCAACGCTTCTCGAGTGCTTACATGATCTCTAGTTTGGCTTGACATAGATACACTCGAGGAGATCGATAAGAGCCAACAGGCCCGGACACGTGGGTGGGAGGACCGTAAGTAGTCTCTTAAGTGTGTAAACCCTGTCGCCTCCCGCCATATCATAAAGCCGCACCCTCGAGGTGGACACTGTTGGCTAAACATGGGCATTGGCGGCCTATCAAGCTCTATCGGCTGTCCTTTCTAGATATATCATCTACATTTGAAGGCCAAGGAGAGGCACGGGGTGTTCCGCTTGGAGAGATAAGCCTACTGACTTCCGTGTTGCAGTGGTCATTGATGAGGGATACAGTGGACTGCTATTACCCTTGGTGGATAACCACAATTTCGCTGTCGGCCATAAAAGGAAGAATGTGAATGGACACAACGTTCCCACTGCTCAAATTGACCTGGTCAAGGGTAAAGGAAGAGGTCTCATCATTCTCCTTCACGGTCCCCCTGGAACGGGAAAAACATCGACTGCTGAAGCCATTGCTGCCTACACCGGGAAGCCGTTATACGCAATCACATGTGGTGATATCGGCACGGATCCCGAGAATGTAGAGAGAAATTTGTTGGAGCACATGCAGCGCGCTGAGCAGTGGGGTTGCGTACTGCTCTTGGATGAAGCTGATGTGTTTCTCGCGAAGAGAACATGGACAGACATCAGACGCAATGCACTGGTTTCTGGTCAGTATGTTCGAAGCCCTTCGCTGTGTTCTGGAAACTGACCTATGTTACTAGTGTTCCTGAGGCACTTGGAATACTATAGTGGGATCCTGTTTCTCACTACGAACATCGTAGGAATCATCGACGAGGCCTTCAAGTCGCGCATACACGTAGCGCTGCGGTACGATGCCATCGATCTCGGCACCACGAAAAAGATCTGGAGCAACGTGCTCAATCGCATTCTCAAAGACAACGAATATGCGGATGTGCAGATAATGTTCAAGCGAACTGCGCTACTGGAGTTCGCCGAGTGGCATTACGAGGAACACGAAGACGCCGGGACCACGTGGAATGCACGTCAGATCCGCAATGCATTCTCGATTGCCATTGCGATGGCCCAGTTCGATCGACTGGAGCGCATTAGTGAAGAGGGGCTGACTCCGGAAGAGGTTGATTCCTGGCCACCCAAGAAAAAGAAAACCAAAGGCAGTCTTACAATGGTTCATCTCAAGAGGAAATACTTCGCCAAGATCGCCGACACAGCCGCTGATTTTGAAGACTACATCAACGCTGTGCGTGGTGCCGACACCGAGAATGCTCTTGCGAACCATCAAAGGAACGACTACTTCGGCCGTATGACCACGCCGATGCGCAAGGACTATCATGCTCAGACAAGCCGAGGATCGGAACAAGGAGCCTCGAGAAGAAGGGCCCCTGCGAAAACCCCCTCTTCCAGGGCATCGAGGGTGGAGAAGAAGACTAGAAGGCGGCTTTATTCGAGCGACGAAGACGAAGAGGAGGGAGAAGAACCCGAAGGGGAAGCAGAGGAAGAAGACGATGACATCGGCAAAGCTGGAAAGGGGAAGGCTTCGGCTCAGAGAAAGAAGAAGGCTGTCTTTTCGGACGACGAGGACCTGGAAGAGTAGGAACAGATGCGCAGATTGATAAAGTCACGGAGGGACCGGCACTTTGCAGACAGCAGGTTAGTTAGGTAGGTGATAGTCTCAATTTCATTACATTACTCAAGTATCGGGTATATGTCAGATGCGTGTGCATAGCACCCATTCACGACCTCGTAGTCATTTCAAGAACGTTCAACTTGCTCCTCTTCCTCCACATGCATACATGCCTCGTGCGTGATCAGTCATCACATGTCACCCATACCACCCTCCTCCTCTTTCCTTCTCATCCGCTCGCCGCCGTCGCCGATATCGCAGCCGGCACTGGGGCTTAGTTGCCGCCATTGCAGACCTCGAACTGCGCCTTGCAGGTGGACATGTTGGCGCCGGGGGCGACGCGGCAGTTGTCGTAGATCTGCTGGCAGGAGTCGCCGCTGCCGCGACGAGCGTTGTTGTTGTTGCTGGCCAGGCAGCCCTCGTGCTCGGCCACGCAGGTGCTCATGTTGGCGTCGGGGGCGGTGCGGCACGCGTCGTACTCCTTCTGGCAGGGCTCCTCGCCGCGGCGCGCCACCTTGGTCTGGCACCCCTCCTTCTCGGCCACGCAGGTCGACAGGTTGGCGCCGGGCGCCGACCGGCACTCGTCGTACTTCGTCTGGCACACGTCGGCCCGCGCCACCTTGGTGTGGCAGCCTTCCTTCTCGGCAACGCAGGTGCTCAGGTTGGCACCGGGGGCGGACCGGCACTCGTCGAACTTGGTCTCGCACGGGTCAGCGCGGGCGACCTTGGTGTGGCATCCCTCCTTCTCGGCAACGCAGGTGCTCAGATTAGCACCGGGCTGGCTGCGGCACTCATCGAACTTGGTCTCGCACGGGTCGGCACGGGCGACCTTCGTGTGGCATCCCTCTTTCTCGGCGACACAGGTCGACAGGTTAGCACCGGGGGCGGACCGGCACTCATCGAACTTGGTCTCGCACGGGTCGGCGCGAGCGACCTTCGTGTGGCAACCCTCCTTCTCGGCAACGCAGGTGCTCAGGTTGGCGCCGGGCTGGCTGCGGCACTCATCGTACTTCGTCTGGCACACATCGGCGCGGGCGACCTTGGTGTGGCAGCCCTCGTGCTCCGCGACGCAGGTGGCCATGTTGGCGTTGGGGGCGGTGCGGCACTCGTCGAACCTCTGCTCGCAGGGGTCGGTGCGGCGGGCGACGGCGGTGCGGCAGCCCTCCTTCTCGGCGACGCAGGTGCTGAGGTTAGCGCCGGGGGCGGACCGGCACTCGTCGAACCTCTGCTCGCAGGGGTCGGTGCGGCGGCCGACGGTGGCGGCGGCGGCGGCGGCGACGGTGCTGTGGCTCAGGCAGCCCTGGTGCTCGGCGGCGCAGGTGCTGAGGTTGGCGCCGGGCTGCCCGCGGCACGCGTCGTACTGCCGGTCGCAGGCCGACTCGTCGCGGGCGTCCACGGCGACCGACACGGTGGGCCCGGACTTGCACGCGTCGAACTGCGCCACGCAGGTCGACAGGTTGGCGCCGGGCGTCCCGCGGCAGTCGTCGTACCGCCGCTGGCAGTCGTGGCTCTTGGTCGGCACCGCCGACGCGGTGTAGGAGAGGATGGCGAGGGCGATGGCGGAGTTGAACTTCATCTTGGCGGTGTTTTGGCGGAGGGGGGTAGGGTGAGGGCGAGGGGGGTGGATCTTCCAAACGAGGGATCGGGGAAAGGTGAAGGAAGTTGGTTGGTCGGGGTGGTGTAGTGACTGAAGAGTGAAGAGCGTGTGTTGCCGGTGGGAAAGAAGGACATGATATCGAGTTCGACTGTTGGTCTTATATCTCTCTGGCTTCGGATATCAACTGCCGCTCGAGAAGGCTGGGGAATACGGTTTCAGACAGAGACCGAGTCGACCGCTGTCGATCATCATCGCAACACGAGCTGTAGGCTCGTGCTTGGGCGAGATCGTGTCTTGCTACCGGATACTGCCGAAGAAGGGGTTGCCGCTACGCCACTGCGCCTGGCCACGATGTGGTCCGTACTTCCATCATCCATGGATGAGGAACGCACTGGACAGCAGCAGGCGCGAGCAGACCTGCCAGCCTCGCCAGCCGTCGCAAACCAGGAGTCAAAATCTCGTATTCTATAAGTCCCTGCCGCTTGATTCTAGTGGTTGACAAGGTCGGCTCTGAAAGATGGGCTCCTGGGGTAGCTGTCAATATGGTATGGTTTGTGGTGGTGTGGACACTGCATTTTCCACATGGTGGCAGACAAGCTCGGGAGGGAGTGACAAGCAGTGCAGCACGGTCGATGACTGGAGGATCTCTCAGTGTCATCCGTAACGTCTTTGAAGCCATCAAGCTACAGTTCCGTGTACTAGAAGGTCTATGGTTTGGAGGTAATGGCCTAGGGGTGAGTTTCCACCTTCAAACTCCACCCAGCCCTCTCCACGTGGGGTCTAGTTGGGTTGACAACTCGGCAGTCCATGTCGAGGTGTCCACAACCCTTTCTCGTTGGGGAAATAGATATTCATTCCCTTTCAGAGTACGAATGCTTATTGTTTGTTGCATTGGTTGCTCCTTGTTGCCCCTCGGAGAATTGTTCAATCTTGAATGCCTAAAAGGGGTTCGGACGTGTCTTGGCAGATTCCGATCTTCCTGTTCCCATTTTTACGCCCGACCGGCATGTACAGTGGATCTATGATTCTCCTATCATGTTGTCCATGAGAGCTGCTTGAAGCCGTGATATTCTTTGGACTATCGGAAAAGCACCGACCCGTGTCCATGCTCCCCGACAAGTGCCGTGAAACTCCATAACTCCTGGCTACGAGGCCTACAGTCGGTCACTGCGACCCCCTCACTCGGCCCCCTCCAGGCCTACCCATCGAAGGAACTCAGCCGGATTGTCTTCGTGGAACATCGCGGCCTGTGTACGGGCACCGCTCTTGATCATTTCCCTGCCTCGCTCCAGCATAACCTTCTCGTACTCTTCAACGGCGGTATCGACATTGTCCAGACCTCTCTCGGTAATTCTGTCGACTAGCTCCATCGCGTCAGTCATGGCGCAATTCACGCCCTCTCCTCCGGGCACGGAGACGTGAGCCGCGTCCCCTGCCAGCGTTAAACCTGGTAGTGTCTCCCAATGTAGCTTGTCGGCGGGCAGGTAGTACAAGGACCAGAGCCGGAAGCTTTCCAAGTGGCGGATCACGTCCTTCCAGTCCTGGGACCAAGTGCCGAAGAAGCCGTCCGACAGGAACTTGGCCCGCGTGGCGCCCGCATCCGTGATGTCGAACGGCTGGCCGCGAAAGAAGGCCTCCGGGACGTTGGAGACGCCCAGGTACAGCCGGTACGACCCGTTGCCTTGGCGCTGGAAGATGAGCTGTCGTGTCTGCCCCAGGCTCGTGAAGCTGCCGTTACCGACTTTCCGCGCCACCAGATCGTAGACGGGGTTGTCCCGCTCCACATACGACTCGACGTACTGCATGCCCGCATACACGGGCTTCTGGTCTGTGACCTAATCACAGGGCGGTCAGCACACCGGCACCGGAGGGAGATCCGGGAAAAGGGGGGAGGGGAGAGGGGGGAGGTGTATCGTCTCGCATACCAAAGAACGCAGCTTACTCCAACAGCCATCGGTGCCGACGACCAGCTTGAAGCCGGAAGCTGTCGACCCGTCCGAGAAGTGCAGGACGGGCCGCCGGTTCTCGTCCAGCGTGGCCTTCGCCAGCGTGTGGTCCCATTTGATCTTGCTCGCCGGTATCGAGTCCAGGAACATCTGGCGCAGCGCCCCGCGGTCGATTTCGGGACGCGCCTGCGCTTCGTCGACCGCGTCGCCCCCGAGCTCGACGAATACCTTCCCGTTCTTGTTGGCGACGCGGAAGACGGCGTCCTCCCACCTCGCGCGCTTCCGGAACTCCTCCCACAGCCCGGCCTCTCGCACAGCACGCTGCCCTGTCTGGGGGTGGATGTCCAGCGAGCCGCCCGTAGGGTTCGGTGAGTTGGCTTTGAGTCGCTCGTACAGCACGTAATCGATGCCTCTCCGCTGTAGCAGCCGGGCTAGTGTCAAGCCACACGGCCCCCCGCCAACGATGGCAATGCGCGCGGCCATGGTTGAACGCGATCGGATGGACAGATTGATAAAGCAAGACTCTTCGACCGATGATCCAAACTGTTAGTCAATCATCGGCGGACTTGGCGCCTGCTACATATACCGTCTCATCGGCCGGGGCGGGGTCGAAGCTGAATGCGTTCGGACTCGAGCAATGCCCGAGTTGTCCTGGAATGGACTCGGCCTTCTTTAGGTCCCGACCGGAGCGCAGTGCTCCACGCGAAACATCCTGGCGGCGCTAGCTAAAACAGCCACCGCATAATACGTGATGGCTCCGAGTCTCGTTCTAACGTTCCGAAGCCCGATGGCCCGGGCCCGAGACATTGCCGTGGATACTCCTAGGGAATACACGAATAGGCACCTGGGTAGGTTTCCTGCACCTGATGATGCACCAAGTACCTTGACACCTCAGCCGCTTAGAGTTGGTCCAAAGGGCTGGACGATGCGCTACTTGCCTTAATGAAATTATACCAGGACGTGCGCTCGAAGGACATGTTCACATATCTGATCCACGGAAGGCTCTCGTGCAGCATGATCGTGTCTAAGATTCAATAGCTAATCTTTTTTGACCGTGCTATCGAGCCGCTGCACCTTGGCTGAGGGTTCTGAAGAGGAGCGAGCGATATGGACCTTGTTGTCTGTACCGTTGCGGCGAAGCACCTTCTCGACAGTGCTGTCCTTCTTGTCCTGGCCCAATTCCAGGGCGTCTCGCGTCTCTTCTGATACCAATTGAGCGATTGCGTGCCAGATGTTTCCCTACCTCGAGTATTGTGTTTTCCTGACATAGACACCAGTGATAGCAAGCACACAGACCATGTGAGTGCCTACCAGTGTCATAACTACTGCGAACCCAGGACAGCCATGACGCCGGCACTGGGTTGGACTCTGGGCATTGGTGGTGGTGGCAAGGAGAGCCCTCTGGGGCTGGGTGAAATGCGGTAAAAAGTAATAGTAGACGATGTGAGTCAGTGATGTTATCAGTGTGTTGACCGTATCGGCAGCTCGGCCTGTAGTACGGAGAACGCCCTGGAGGACCTCCCCACGTCGGGATGCATCGATGCGTTGAAAAATCCCGTGCACCGCTGGCAGAACAGGTAGGTTGTATTAGCGCCAAGTGTCCCCCCGAACTCTCGAAAGAGAAATAACTTGAGTCTCGTCAAAGCATACTCCTGTGCAGCTGTAATGTTGACGGAGGCTTCAGTCGACACGGTGTCGTTCATTCCTTCAATTGCCAAAAGTCTCCTGTTTGCTAAGCCCGGCAACTTTGGGCCGACACCGTAGTATGACAATATTTCACCTGTATCAAGCTCTCCATTGTCAAGGTACCGAGTGGGAGGTTCAAGAGTATCTGACGGAGAACCCATCTTGACGAAAGGTTGTGTCAGATCGTATCCCGAGAAGCAAAGACTCGCATTGATGACACTGCCTGGAACAATCTCGTATGTTCTCCACTCGTCGTAGTCGCCAATGTGACGTCCAGAGGTGGTTTTGTTCTCCAGGAGAGAGACCGATTCCCAAACGCTGAACGACGCATTGGTCAAGAGGAGTAGGGAGACAGTCGAATTAATCAACCAAGGTTTCTCTGCTGTATTCCATCTCGGTGGAGCTTGCATCAACAAGAATGAAGCTCCTCCAATAGGTGCGAGGAAGCAGTAAGTTAAACTCGGCCTTGGTTCACCCTCATTGCCCGCAGGCATCGAGCAGTGAAAGTCGAAGATGGAACAGCCTGGGGCATCGCACGGAGCATCTTGACCAGCCGCCCGAAGGCTTGCACTATAATCCAGCGTCCCGCTTATACCACCGAGAAAATAATCACCACTGTAGAGTGCAGTGATTCGTCTATTATCAATTTCTGGACGTACGCATGCTGTACGGGAGCTCAAGGTAACTGCTGATGATTCATAAGTTCGAACGGATGTTCTGTTTTCTTGGTGTTGTAGGGGAAGAAGCGCCCTTTGTGTCAAGCCTGTATCGCTGAACCCAGTCGTATCTGGAGAAGTACTGCGATTATGCGGAAGCTCCCCGTAAATTGGGTACAGAGGTTGCTCGAAGCTGCCGTAAGCAGATGTTTTGGTCCAGGATGCATCCTGATCCGGCGGAACAAGCGATGGCAAATGAACCGTAACTGGAAATTGAAGAACTTCGGTGATACTTATATCCGTAAGCATCAGAGTAGATGAGAACTGAAGGCCCAAGCTTCCTGCCCACAGCAGCAGGACCATGAGTGATTCGATATGAAGCAGGTATCCTGTGCTTTTCGAAGAAACCAGCAGTTGAACCAGGGATCCGGGACCATCGTTGACTCCTCTATAAACGGACAATCGGGCAATTGCAGATTTGCGGATGTGGCGCCTTTCGAGCAAGAGAGAAGCGACCATGGAGGTACAGACAGTAGCTTGGGCGGCCACCACAGTTCGCACGACCAAGCAAGCCAAGGCAATGCTTCGAAGAAGCCAATCGTGCAAGACCACGACGCGCCAGAGGAACATTGCTCCTGCGGAGTCCGGCCCAGAACCACCGCCGAACCACAGGAAGGTAAGGAATGCCGCGGCTCCGGTAAGGGCTAACGATCCTCCTATCACAGTCAGGCTCCCAGTCATCCCGAGCGACTCTAGTAAAGGCAATCTCCCCGAGCCATTGAGCGCAGGAGGATGCGTCGAGCTTGGAACGTCAATGTCAGTAGCTTCCTGGGCAAGCGGAAGTGTGACTGAACTCGAAATATCTTGGCCAGTTGACTCCGCCGGGTTTTGCAGTGACTCCCCGCCAGTGGCTTCTCCAGCTGCGGTAGGAGGGACCTCATCTATTTGCGAGTGCTCGTCTGCAGTTACGCAAACTTCGGATGAGCGTCGAATGGGCATTGTTGCAACGATGACCTTACTGCTGTTTCAGTAGGGCGTCGGAGTTCTAACGAGGTAACGATGCCGCTCTGCGTCGCGGTGAGGTCTTTCTAAGTGTGGAATAATTAAATGAGATGATTTCTGTCGCTATCTCTGAACTCAATCATCCGAGCCATCGTGGATCCCATGGGTTTAAGTGTTTATGTGCAGAGATGACATTCATACGATACGCTGATCAGTTTTCTGATCAGCGCAATCCGCCTGTTGACTGTATGCACCTATGGCAAAAATCAGCCATGTCTCGCATATGATATGAGTCCAATTATAGGATAGCTGAGACATGATAGTCACTGTCCTCGGTGAGTCCAAGTACACAGCCTCATTGAGGCTGCGCCAGCTTTACACCTACGTATGTACATCCTTCAGCAATCGAGAGGCCCGTCATCTATCCAATATGTCCGAGCGAGCTAGGCGTGCCTGGTGTGAGACGCTGCCGCCGGAGTGCCCAGCCTAAGGAATCATCGACTTCTGGGTGTGTTTAACACGCCGTGTTGAATACGGATCAGGTCTATCGTGGCACAAGCCTTCCGGCTAGGCTATGAAGTGGCAATTTGTGGTCGCCTTGCCACTATCTTGTGTTACCGGCTGCCCATCAGCCGCCAACAGACAGTACCGGTACGACTCGGTCTGAAACATAAGGCATCAGGGTGATTGGTTCGCCAGAGAACGCCCACTCGTGGCTGAATATGCATCAGGACACATGCTGCTATTTGGCCAGAAATATGCGATGATAAGCTCAGGAGTTTTGGGACTAGAGCTACCCCGTGCCTGTCTGGATGAATTTGAAGGCCCCGTCCTCATCCCGCTTAAACTCGACATCCATACCCTTTGCCAACTTCTCTAGTTTGCTACTAGATCCTTGTGCTTGGTATCCCGGGTTATGCTCCTCGGAGCCCCGGAAGGGATGGAATAGAAGAGCCAAAGACGAAGACTTGTATAGGGGCTGGTGTCTCGTGAAGGCCATAGAGACGAGGAGCAGTAGCAACGTGAGCAGCACCTCGACGACCGACACGATGATCCACGGCCAGTGAACGTGCCAGTACGTCTGCTTGTAGAACGCCTGGCCGGGCACCAGCAGCGCGTCGCGGTTGTCGCCGGGGCTGGTGCTGCGGATCTGGTTGGTCAGGGTATCCTCGATGTTCTTGGTCATGTTGCGCAGGTCGGTGGAGTACATGAACTCGCCGAAACTGAAGTCCACCGCCGTGGTTTCGCTCGAGAGGGGCGAGGTGAGCTTGCCCGACAGCAGCCGGGTGACGTAGTCGAACAGCCCGCTGCGCACGGAGACGCTGACGTTGTACAGCTCCGTCGACCCGTCCACGAAGAGGGTGTCGTAGGTCATGAAGGTCCCGGGAAGCGGATCCCCGTTCAGAGCCGCGTTGGTCCAGTTGTACGGAAGAAGCGAGGAAGTCGTGTACTTGCTCTCTTGAAGGCCGGCCGGCGTGGCCAGGATCTTCTGGTAATCCCTCACACAATAGTTCAATGTGATCGAGAAGGCGTCGAAACTCGAGAACGGGGTGTTGCTGTAGCGGTCGCTGTCATTGACGCCGTAAATGATGCCCTGGTAGATGTCACCACCCGTGCTGTTCAAGACATGAAATGCGTTGAACAGAGTGCTGCCTCCTTGGCCAGTCGTGTCTCTGGTCATTTTGATCGTTTCGTTGATAGGAAAGCTGAACGTGCATGTGTCGTTATACTTGTAGCTTCGACAGTCCCTATCCACCGAGTCGGTGAGGTTGTTGTAACTTGCGCACACTGCCAAGGTGCTGAAGTTCCCCCAAATACACTTGGACGCGGGCTCGGGGCAGTGGAAGTTGGCTTCCTGGACAGAGCCGACTGCTCCATTTGCGATCGTCGTCTGCAGGATCAAGAGATCTGGATTCGGATCGCGAGGCCCTAGGTAGCACACGTAGTTTAGTCTCAACTACCTTATCCCATCACGTTTCCGACGACAGCACTCACCTCCGTACCCTTGGGTGGAGCCAGACCATATTGCCTTGGAGGTGTAATTGCTCGCCCGCCCCATCTGTGCAGTGGCATTCGTCAAAGGAGCTTGTCTGCTCAACGGTTCCAGCATCTGCTGCGCACTTGGTTCGATTCCCAGAGCTATCAACGTCACCAGTGCCAACGCCCACGCCGTCAACACTCGGAGGCGACCCGTAACTATCAGTAAGAGCGCGCCCCATGGTCCTCTGCTCGCATCGTCGTATATCTGAAGATGGTCGAGCGGATTCGATCGGTAATGGAAGTGGTCCCATTTGAGCTGACTGAGACAAGAAGCGATAGGGACCATCATCGATGTTTTGGTGATTGTAGTCAGAACGGCTACCATAGAGTTCGGTCGGATGGAGTACGGCCATGCTTCGATGTCGTGGTCGTCCACCCGCTGCAGTACCACAATAATCAGACCAACGGCAACCAGGCTCACGATCGATGCGCCTAAATCCCACCACCACCATGAGGAGGTCCACAGGCTGGGTCGTTGATAAACCGTCTTGTTGCTGACCATAGTCTCCGTTTTCCTTCCTTCTGCCCCATTCGACCCCTCCATCGTTGACGGGTGGCTCGAGACGGTCGGGGTAATCAGGCCATTTGGCTTATAACCTTGAGCCGCCGATGCCACTCCGGTTGGTAGTAGGTGGGTTGCTTCGGCCGAAGACCGGGCGTTTGTCGCTTGATTAGTTCCAGTCGAGTCGCCGGGGTTTGACGTCCGTGTATACGGGGAAGTCATTTTGAGGAAGTGCTGGTCGGCGAACTACGCATCGAGACGAATAAGAACCATATAGGAACGGGAACTGTTTTATACTCTTATACATGCCGGCAGAAGGAGTTACATGCATGCTGATGGGGCTCAAACGGGCCGTCTTCCCAGCAGAGTGCTCGAGGAGAAGGCTGGCGCTAATTTCTGGCCCCCCAGTCTTGTCGGTGCAACATGTCTCGAAATATGCACCGACACCTGACTATTCGCAGGAGAGACACCCAGGGTTAATAAGTGCCAGTATGGGGCGATGTGTTGTTGAAGCAAGCATCTCGGGGTCTAGTGCTTACGGCGTGGCGGCAACGATCATCGATGTCAGCCGCGATCCCTGCATGAGCCGATGTGACGCTGCCGAGTCAAAAGAACCATTCGTCAGGTCCCCCCAGCCTTATCCGGGAGCACGGCAACCCGCATGAGATGAATATATGTCATCATCATGATGACCGAGCTCGGCCAATGGCCAGGGGTGCATCACACAATTGTCAGATTCGAAAACACATGATCGATGGATCGGAGAACCACGCAATAAGAGAATACCACTGTGCGAGGCTCACCTCGAGAGGACCATAATACGAAGAGTAGAAGATTCATGTGTAATGCAAAGAGGGGGGTATCAAGCGTAAAATACAAACCGTTACACAGGCCAACCAAGCCAAGCAACCTCCATCCCACACCCGTGAACCCCGAGCCGAGGAACCACCTTCAACGCGTACCTAGCCACAGCTATTGGTACCCCATCCAATCCAAAGCCGTCCAATCGATCTGATCGGGATTAAGCGTGGCCGCCTGCTGCTGCGCCTCCGAGGGCAAGTACGCCGCGAGCCCGGGCTGCAAGAAAGCACCCAACGCCGGATCGAGCACCGGGACGGGGGCGTCGTCCACCAGCCCGAACATGGCCACAGCGGCATCCTCGGGCGGGGGCGGTGGCGGCGGGGGCGGGGGCCGCGCCAGCTTCCGGCGCACATCGGCGACCAGGGCGGGCACGGGGATGTCGTCCTCGGCGGGCGGGACCAGGGCCTCGCGGGCCTCCCAGGCGCGCAGCAGCAGCCGCGCGAAGACCTCGTGGACGCCGTGGTGCTCGTGCTCTCCTCCGTGCGAGGCGCGGGCGGTGCGGGCCCGGGCCGCGTAGTTGGCGTCCATGGCGCGCCAGGCTGCGGCGGCGACGGCGGCGCGCGGCCGCCGCCGCAGCGCCCCGCCCAGCGCGCAGTACGCCGGCAGGGGGAAGTGGAGGTCGGCGAACCAGAGGAAGCCGGCGTGCGCCGGCGGCGCCAGCACCCGCGTGTCGGCGCGCAGCATGGCCACCGCGGCGGCGAGGCGCGCCGGGTCGTCGGCCCCGCCGGGCGCCGCCAGCAGCCGCCACTTGGCCAGCTGGGCGCGCGCGTGCCAGACCGCGAAGCCGTGCAGCGGGTTGGTTTCGGGGTCGCAGAAGCGGAAGAACTGGTCCTCGAGCACGGCCTCGACGGCGTCGGGTTCGCTGCTGCTGCAGCTGCTGCTTTCGGTCGTCACCGCCGCCGGCGAGGAAAGATGCGGTGCGCCTGGGCGCAGGAAGTCGCAGGCGGCCTTGCTGCGGCGGAGGGCGTCGCCGAGCCGGCCGCGGACGGCGACGAACAGCGCCTCGGTGGGGCGGCCCTGCGGCGGGGCCGGGGCCGCGGCGCCGCTCGTCTCGGGGCGCAGGTCCTCGTCGTTGATGTTGGCGGGCGGCGCGCAGGTCCAGCCGGCGCCGAGCGCGGCGGCCGCGGACGCCTGGAGGTCGGCCAGCTCGGCGAAGCGGGCGTCGAACAGCTTCAGCGCCCACCACAGCCGGCGGCGCAGCTCGGCCTCCAGCGCCGAGTACGGCGGCTGCGGCGGCGGCGGGGGCGCGCCCGCTTCGTTGGGGAGGCCCATGCGCTCCGCCAGCCGCATCGCGATGCCGAACATCGAGCTCACGGACTGCAGGTGCACGGTGGGCGCGAGGGAGAGCTGGAGATTTTACTGGTCAGCGGAAAGGACATACGAAGCTGCGAGGCGCAGGCCGGTCATACCAGGAAGAGGAAGAACGCGGTAAGGACGTCCCGGTCGTTGGTTCGGAGGAACTTGCAATTCTGCAGCGCTTGCTGGGCGCCGAATTGATAGCCCGTGAGGAGGTCCTCCTTCGACGAACCGAACCTGGTCTGGCAGACGTCCTCGGTCAGCGTGGAGACCGACATACAGTAGATGCCGAACATCAACGCCTCTAGGCTCGGGTCGATAAGCGATGTGCTGCCAGTGGCCCCGATTATGCGTCTTTGGAGAGTTGGGGTGTGCGTGAGCTTCAGGAGCGGGTTGACGTTATCCAAGTACAGCTGCCACAGCCTCATCATGTTGACGGGCTCAGGGTGAAGAGTCGAGAGGTCTACTGGATTGAGTCGCGCTCCGAAGAGGAGATGGTCGCCTTCTTTAGCAGATCTGTTCCATGCTTCCCTGAGAGAATCGACGTTCAGGTCCCAGTCCACAATGTAAGAATCATCTTCGCTATCCTGCAACTACGGTTAGCTTTGATGCTTTACCAATAGAACTTGACATGGACGGAACAGACTTACTCCTTCTTGGGATGCTTTCCAGGCACCCCTACCAGTGTTAGCTTATTCAACAGCGTAGCTATTATGCCCTCTTGATGGTTATTCTGAACATACTGCGCCTGATAGATACTCCCCGAGGGGGTAGAAGCCGAGGTAGGGTTCGGGTCGGTGTCACCAGCGTCGGGCAGGTCCTCATCTGAGCCATGTTCACCCTTCACCAACGGAACCTCCTGTCTCTGACTGGGATCTTTCCGTAGGGGTTCGAACTTGACGTTGTTACGCTTGAGAAGCTTCTCATAGTGGCGGATCCGGTCCAGAAGCTCACGCTCCGGGAACATGCGCCTTCGCCGACGCGGGGCCGAAGTGGCCGGAACACAAGGTGCTTGTGCTCGGGTGCAGTTCGCGCAGGGAAACTTCCGGTCACACTTGACTTTCCTCTGCTGACAAAGCAGACAGGATAAGATTCTTGGGGGCTTTGGAGCCTGAGCGGACGCCGCCCGGGGTGCCGGACCTTGAATAGGAGCACCCCTCTCCGAAGTGCCATGCTGTGGTGTTGACATGGTCCGAGTCTAACTCCGAGTCTAGAACCGACTACCGATGAGGCCCATGGTGGGACTTTAGTCGGAGCCGTTGTGATTACTTCAGATTGAGAGTACTTATTAGATGAATCGACTGCCAGACTTTGGTACATTCGGTGAGGCTCTGACTCAACTTCTCGCAGGGGACGGTACCTGAATTGAAGCTGCCTGGAGTCACGTGGGAACCCTTTCAGCAGATGCCAATTTCGGCATGTAACAGACTCCGAGATGTCCCTGAAACTGGAATGCAGGCCCAGCTGCCAGCGCTCGTCTGACTCATTGCCCAGCTGGTTGAACCAGGCCCTGCATTAGCCCTGCGATTAGCTGAACAGCCTGAATGAACACCGACCCAAGCACCCTCGGGGTTGTCCCTGTCACCCAACTGAGCAACGAATTCGTCCCTAGAAACTAATGGGTATTTCCGGTAGGAGGATGGAGGACAAGAGACCATAGCTGACAATCGCTGGATAATCTTCCAGGAGAATAATGGCCTAGCGAGAACGGCTGCAGTACTTTACGCAGTGATTCTGGAGAGGGCTTGTCCGGGGTTTACGTCGGAGTCTTGGGGAATGGAAACTCCAGAGCTGCAGATGCCAGGATCTCGAATCGTGTCGTCACTGAGAACTTCTGATGCAGCCGCTCAACCGAGAGGGTGACCGTGAGTGTCCCATGTCCACTGTGACTCACGAAATGAACGCCAGCTTAAAGTCATGAGAAATGTGTAACTCCTCAGGTCACCAGTCCACCCCTAGACACTCTCAGCCACTTCCAGACTCACATGCCACATTAGGCAATTGATGTACTCGAAGCTTGTTCATGAGAAGTATTCGTGTATAGATACCGTATTAGATTCCGACCAGGTATCTATAACGTCTCCATGTCTCATGATGTCGTCGATTATCATCGTTCTCGTCATCCGTATAGTCATGCATCGTGAACGCAGCGCCAACTGGAGGTGAGAGTACCCCCCCGAAGTATCCAAACCAGCCAGACAAGTCAGTGATCGACAGACCTGCACCACCTTCACTTACTCGACTTGTTCTTGCGGCCCTTCTGGCCCCTCTTCAGTCCATCGATCCCATTCTGCACCATATTTCCGGTATCACTGGCGGCCTTCTCCCCACGCTCCTTGACCTGGTGCTTATCGGCCTCTTCCTGGAGATCCTCCACGACGTCGCGTCCAACACTCGTCCCATTGATCCAATCGAGCAGGCCCCAAGCGCCAAAGTTGCCCTGGCCGCCGCTGGCATAGTGCGCGGCCGTGCGGCGGGTGATGCCGCCCATCACGATGCCCGGAACCACGCTGTAGCCGGACATAGCGAGCATCTCCTCAACGGTAGCCAGGACCACGAAGCCGAAGTACGTGAGCAGGTGCGGGCGGATGAGAACGGCGGGCACGTACAGCGGCACCAGGCGGTGCAGCATCAGGGGCGCGGGGTGGTCGGCGAAGAGCATGAGGGCGTGGGGGGCCGCGCCCTTTTGCGCGTGGGCGTAGCCCTTGTGGAGCTTGGAGATGCCCCCGCCACGTCGGGAGTGCAGTAGGAAGCGGTGCACATAGTAGGTTAGCACCTCGCGCGCGCCGAACAGCATCACGATGTGTCGGACGATCTGCCAGGGCAGCGGGAGGGTGGACGATGTCTTGAAGAGCGGGCGGTGCAGGACCGATGTCGCGACGTAGGAGAGGCCGGCCTGCACTGCCGTGCACAGGGCCAGGTTAAAGATGGCGAGGAGGACTTGCCGACCTCGCGCCGCGGCGTTGCGACGCGGCAGGGACGAGCGTCCGTAGAGCTTGATGGACTCGGAGAGACTCGGCACGCCTGTGTCGAAGAGCAGGAAGAAGAGCGATGGTATGAGCCAGAAGACTATCCTCACAGCTAAGGTGCCCACCAGCTCGATCTTCAGTGGTGAGTGTGACAGGACGAGCGTGGTCCAGGTCATGTAGAAGAATAGCAGGTTGAGTGATGTGGACCACGAAGTCATCATCGGGGCGGCGAAGTATGAAACGATCGGGAGGGATAGAATAACATCCATTCTGACGGGGATACCGGTACTCAGATGATGTCTACCTTATGGACGGTCTGTAGAGGTATATCCTGGGTAAAGGTATTGGGCAATCAGGTAGATATACTGTAACTTGCTTGTCTCAGAAGTGTTCAACTCATAGATGAGGTCGTCAGACGTGGTCTCGTTTTTCGCGACGCGGTTGGGAGTTGCTGAGAGTATGACGTAGCCATCATCACCGGCGAGTGTGCGATAATCGCGATAAGGATCAGACGGTTGGCCGAGTTGGAAATTGGAAATGCGGGGATGTTGTTGGGCTGGTCTTATCTTATGTAATAAAAGGAGTTGTTCGTAGAGTCAAGCTTGTTCCTGTAGTGTTTGGAGCTACCCCTGCAGACTGCTGCGTGCTCCTTTGTGTATTAGAACATTGTAGAGATCAGGGAGTAGGCACCCGCTTGGAGCTGTTCGGAAGCTAGGATAAAGTCTCCGTTGTGTTGGATTTGTGTGTCTGAGGTGCGAAATCGCATCAGTTTCAATACTTCGCAGAGATTCCAAATCAATCTTGGTTTGGTCTGCTCTGGCATCCGGGTGATTGTCTAAGTCTATACGGAATATCAAGCCAGATGATGCCCAGGCTTGGTTTGGGCCTGACCCGGGCACCTGGTTAGATACGGCCCGGGCAGTCACTGACAAGCATGGCCTAGGCCACTGCTGTCAATCGTTCCAAAGAGTCCCCTAGGTACGGTATGCTGTTCCAGCCGCCAGCTGGTTACAGTGTGTCTTCCAAAGGCGCGACTGCTGAATGACGACCAAACAGCCATGTTCCTTCGAGACTCTCACTTTGTGTGGTGGAGAGCGCGGATGGAGTGGTGGGAGGTTTCGAAACAAAGGTGAAGAAGCTTCTGACACTTGCCAGAGCAGTCGATAAATTTCCGACCGCAACTTGTCGCATGGGAACACGGTCTGCCTCCAGCAGTATGTAGGACTGGAGGGCCTGGTCATATCTTGGCAGAAATGTAAGTAGGTAAGGTAAGCAGAGACTGTCTGCGATAGTATCTGCAACTGGCGATGGTAGAAATGCAAGAATATTGAGGAACGTGTACGGAGAGCGCCACGATAAAACCCCGCTGCAAGCGCACGGCTACCCGCTGACAGCTAGAAAATAGAAGAGGCCCACAGCTCATTCAACCTTCGAGAGCGTCCGAGCGCCTCGCATGAACATATTCGAGAGCCACCCTTCTTTCATTCTCGGCCGATTAAGGTCAGCCATGTGCGGCGACGATGTCATCTGTTAAGCTCACTGACATCAATATCCAAGTTTACAGTGCTTCGTATCGATGGTAGGTGACCATCGAATTCGACGACCTTTTCATGAACGGTGAGAGCTGGTTGATTACTTTACCTAAAGCAGGTTAGGTACTCGATACGGCGGCGTGCATAGCAATACCAGCTTCTGAAACCGACAAGCATCCTCGCATTTCCATTGGCATGCTTGACCAGACCAATTCTTGAATTCAACTACCTAGGTACCTAACCCTACAGATTGCCGTTCAGGGGCAGGCAACTTACATACTTTATGTACCGAAGTAAGTAAGTACTTCACGTAGTAGGCCCACGAGAGGGCCCCGGCAGGCCATTAGTTCGACCGCCGGGCCATGCACATTGTAGGAATGACCACGGCAGCAATAAGACGTGCATAAGGCCCCATCACATCCCGTCTCGCACAGGCGTCAAGGCGTGTCGTGCCAGACTGCTGGAACTCTGACCCCGTGGAATGTTCGCTAGTGGCAGCGGAAAGACGCACGGCACGGGATACGGTAGCTTCTGAAATGAGCTGGCCATGGTCAACGGCAGTAGCAGGGGCGTCGTTCGCGAATCAACGTTTCCATACATCTGATCTCAGGAAAACAAGGACATGCCGTGTTCAAGCATGTTTGCAGTACTTTAGGTAACCAGTAGCAAAGTATGATGAGTCTTTTGTGAAGGTGAGATAAAGGAAAGGGGGGAGATTCGGGAGGGGAAGAATGGAAATCTTGGGTTGCGACTGGGTGACAAGGCGACTCCCCAAGGATGGGCCCAGCCCAAGTCCTGCTCGCATTTGGTTCTCGTGGAAGTACAGCTCCAGGTCCAGGTCCAGGTCCAGCTCCAGCTCCAGCTCAAGCTCCGATCGGACCACAACACGGACGCTTCGTCCAAGTTTACCTGACCTTTTAAACTTTTTCTTTTGTTTCTCCTCTCCCGCCACTGTTCGCGAGCAAAGAACCAGATTCATAGCCTGGCAGACAGACTCGCGATACGTCGTGTAGCAGGCGCGCGATCGACACACGTTCCGCTCGATTACCCCTGACTCTGACTCAAACTTTCCGGGGAGTTGGGCGTGCCCAGTCTTGCCGGGTGCGAGTACGTGCGCGGTGCTGCTGTACTGGACGACGATCACGGGTCACTGGTCACTACTTACGATATCACGTCGCATTGCATCGCATCGTCTGTCCGCTATTGCTGCTGGTTACAACGCTGGCCGGCCCTATCTAGCGCTGCCCCATCCCTGAGTGCATGAGTTCGAGCGCCGAGCCGAGCGACCAAGCGACCAAGCGACCAGCCGTCCACCCACCCTCTCCCCCAAGCCATCCCAATCTCGCAGCCCTCCATCGCGCCGCTGCTGCATTGCGCTGCTGCACGGCCGTCAAGCCGTCTCGGCCGCTCTGCCTCTCTCGTCCCACGCCTGGGCTGTCAGCCTGTCCCTTACCTGGCCCGACTGTGGCTCGCCTGTCCACACCGCTGAAGGCGCCAGTTTCCCCCGCTGCAGGCGCCAGAGACACGCAGACGCTGCCGCCGGGCGCATAGTCCCCTTAACTCTGGTCCGTCGCCGAAGCCGCCGCACGCCCGCCTCCTCCGCCCTTCTTGGACGCCATGAACTTGGATTTCGACTTCCCGTCCTCTGTGCGAGGAGGTTCCAGAGGTAGTGCTCCTACTACTACTGACCCCGACGCCGCCGCATCGGTACCTCCCATCTCACGCCAGCCCGGTCATTCTTCGCGCCGCAAGATCGACCATTCCATGCACCTGCGCATACCTGACGGCCACGACCGCGACCGAGTCCCCGTTTCTCCTGCTTCGCCCGAGGTCATCTCCTCCCTCATCACCAGCTTATCCGTCATCTCCAGGCCCGCGAACCACCACTCCGAGTCTCCCTACCAGTCCATGTCCAGCAGCCCAGGCGACGGTAGCTTTGGTGTCGAGTACGGTAGTTTCACCCAGTCCAGTCTTGGCCGCCTGCAGGAGGAGGGTCTCGACCTCGACGAGTTGGCCGCCTGCCCGCCCACCATCCGCACTGCGAAACCACCCTCCGGCTTCTCGGCCTTGACTGCTCCCAAATCACCACGATCGCCCCGCCTCGAGCTCTCGGGCGGTCTCAAATCGCTATTGCGAAACCCGTCGCGCCCATCTTCCATGAGCTCTGCCTCCTCGCACGAGGATACACGCAGCATCGGAAACGTGTCGATCGAGCCCGGCCAGCCTCCAACGCCCGAGTTGCGCCGCCAGAAATCCTACGACAGCTGGGGAAAGAAGCTGAACAGGAGGAACTCGAAAGGTTTAATGTACATGAGCTCGAGGGAACGTCTACGTGCCAGTGATTCGGAGAAGAAACGCCTGAATTCCGGCGGCAAGGCTAACAGCTTCGACGCCCTCTCCCCCAGGCAGGATCCCATCCTTGCCGAGATCCCAATTAGCGAGGAACCTATCGAGTTGCTATCCAAAGACAGCTATCCAACATCGAGAGAGAGCTTCCCGAACCGGACCTCCTCAATTAGCACCAATACGTTCACCCAGCAAATACCCGCCCGCGAATCCTCCCTGCGAAAGACGGGGTCGAATGCGAAGAGGCCCTCACACAGGCCGCGCGCACAAAGGGGAAGCGACGGAAACTTGAATGACATGATTCCGGAGGACGACGAGCACAGCCGTTCGTACGATATGCCGAAACGACATCAGCGCCGCCAGAGTTCGGAACCCAATACGCATAGGAGGAATGACAGTGCCCGGTCAGCGGATATGGCCATTGCGGCGAAAGCAAGCGGGGCGTATAGGAATGACCGCGGTTGTGGGAAGGCTTCCGGATACTCGAGCGACATGTCTCCGTTTGACGATGGGGCCCCATTTCCGACCGTAACTCAGACCAGGCGGCGTGAATCCCGGAGTGCTGATCGTCTGAGGTCCGGTCATACCTCGCCTGAGCCAGGCGACAAGAAGCCCAAGCGAAGCGCTTCGAGGATGAAGCGAATGAACAGAAGCCCTGATTCCAGTGATCGCAAGAAGGATTCTTCGTCGCTAGAGCCCACGGTAGGCTACGAAAGACCGACCAGTGCCGATTCCATTGATGACGCCGTCGAGTCCTACTTGTGCTCGCCGAGGTTGTCGCAGAAGATCCGCCACCCGCAGACGGGCAGAGTCATCTCCTTTTCAGAAGTCGGCGACGCAGACGGGTCGGCTGTATTCTGCTGCGTCGGTATGGGCTTGACGCGATATATAACGGCCTTCTACGACGAGCTCGCATTGACTCTCAAGCTTCGGCTAATTACACCAGACCGGCCGGGTGTAGGAGACAGCGAGCCGTACGCTGACGGGACGGCCACGCCGCTCAGCTGGCCAGGTACGTTGTTTCTACGCTTTCGCCCCTCCTCGACCCTCCAAGGGCCCTTTTCACTGACTTGTGTGTCCCAGACGACGTGTACGCGATCTGCCAAGCGCTGAAGATCACCAAGTTCTCGATGCTGGCGCACAGCGCGGGGGCGATCTACGCGCTGGCGACGGCGCTGCGGATGCCGCAGCACATCCGCGGGCGCATCCACCTGCTGGCGCCGTGGATCCCGCCCTCGCAGATGCACGTGTTCGGCAGCTCGCAGGCGCTGCCGCCGGCCAACGCGATTCCGACGGCGCAGCGGATCCTGCGCGCGCTGCCCACCCCCTTCCTCAAGGCCGCCAACAGCTCCTTCATGTCCGCCACCAGCACCTCCATCACCAGCTCGCTGCCGCACACCAAGGCCGGCGGCCGCGCCCGCCGCAAGGCCGGCAACGCCGCCGCCGCCGAGCGCGAGGAGGCCGCCCGCAACCGCCGCGAGGCCATCGCCAGCCTCGAGAAGGAGGCCGCCGAGGCCGCCGCCGCCGCCGGGGGCGGCATGCCCGACGCCGCGGCGAACTTCGGCGCTTTACGCAGAGGTGGCGCCGCGGAGGCTGCCGCCGACGACGACGATATGCAGTCGCCGCCGCCGCCCATCGACCCGGTGCTGCTCGCGGCGGCGGACGCGATGGCGGACCGCGAGCGGCAGAGCACGTACGACGCGCGGCTGACGTCGGCGATCTGGGAGCTGGCGACGACGGGGGCGAACCCGGCGGTGGACCTGCTGGTGTGCCTGGAGCGGCGGCACACGATCGGGTTCCGGTACGTGGACATCACGCGGCCGGTGGTGATCCACCACGGGGCGCGCGACTCGCGCGTGCCGGTCGACAACGTGGTGTGGCTGGGCAAGACGATGCGGCGGTGCGAGGTGCGCGTGCTCGAGCAGGAGGGCCACGGGCTCATGGCCTCGGCCCAGGTCATGGGCAGCGTCCTGGTCGAGATCAGCAAGGAGTGGGAGGACTGGACCCGCCTCACCCAGGGCAAGCGCGGCGAGGGCGAGAGGGGCCGCGCTTTGAGGGCTACCGCTCGGTGAATGTGTGGTGGCGGGTGGTGTCTGGTCCTATGGTAATAGCGGCGCCCGGTCGCCGTGTGTCGAAATGTTGGCGTCTTCTGTGTGTGTGTGTGGATACGTTGGGCTTATACCTTCAAGTACCTGTTATGATACCGCTGCGGCTTTGGGGGACAGGCTATTTGTCGTCGCCTATACTACTATACTATACTATAGCCGCATTTTGGTGTGCTCGAGGGTGTGGCCATGAAACGCCCGATGGCGCGTCCATCTCAGTGTAGGTATCTCTGCTTGCCTTGCTTGCAGGAGCTGAAGCGCCGCCACTGGAGGAAGGCCGAGCCTCGAATGCAGACCGTATGCGCTCTTGCGATGTACAATACGTAATGTATTAGCATATTTCTTCACTTTGTCCTGATGTACCCCCTCGCCCGGCACGAAGTCAGCCATAGTATCTGCCTCGCTGTTGATCGCATATGCAGAGCGGCGCTTGTGGCTGTTATCTATTGGGCCACACCGTCTGCGTCAGCAGAGCCTGCCTCAACTGCAACCCCCCTTCCAAGCTCAGCCTCATCTTCTTGGGGTCTTATGCATGCCTACCTTAGAAAAAGCCCTGAACGATTGTTACCCCACTCCTGAAGTTTATGACTTTTCAACGATTCCTCGGATGACTGCTCCTAACTCCGTTCCCATCTTCTCCCGTACTCGATCTTGCTGGGCACCTTCGGTGAACTGCAGGCTACCTTTTTGAAACGCCTTTCCAGCTTCCCCGAACCCATCTTCTTCTATGAATTGGACTCCTTGAAAACTCAGACTTGGCCTAGACACCCGCTTCGTAACTTGAGGCAGGGAAAATCATGGAGGTAATTGGAGCCATTGCGAGTTTCATTGCGATCGGACAGGCTGCTGGCGCTGTGCCGAAGATTGTTGAGAGCCTCAAAACAATTAAAAATGCACCCAAGGAGATAGCAGACCTTGTCATCGAGGTATGCCGTTCGTCGCCTATCATACATGTTTCAAAGCTGAGTCAAGCAAAACCCCAGCTCAACAGCCTCACATCGCTCTACGGACTCATCCAGGAGAACATAGATCTCTTCACGGGTGGTCAGACCCCTGAGACCTTACGAGTCGAAGAGCCATCCTTCTTGAAGCAGGTCCGACAAGACTTTGAGGACTTCGTCGCCGATTTGAAAAGGGTGTCAGACGAATGCTCAACGAAGGACGGCGAGTCGCCAACAAGTGCGCGCCTGAGATGGTGGAAGAGCAAGAAGCGTGTCGTCGGCTTACAGGATCAATGCGTTAAGCTGACAACCCGACTCCAATTTGTTTACACGCTGTTCAGAGACAGATATACGTAGTACGTCTTCTGCTCTTCTTCCTAATCGTGAGACTCGACTGACGTTGTACTACCTAGTAAACAAGGAGCAGTCGTCCTTGAGATATACACTCAGACGCGGCGCTTGACATTGGCCAGCTCAAGCACGTGCTCAGAACCCAAGACCATTGCAGATGGCATAGTGCTCGAGGACGGCGACGAATCGGCGACAATGCTACCAAATCATGTCCCAAACCCAAACCTACCCCAGCCTTCGGTCCGACCCTCCTTCATGAACTACACTGCCCCGGCCGCAAACAATCGGTGTACTTGCCGAAGTTACTTGAGCGCCAACACAAGCCAGACTCGAAACGGCCTCGTCTCTCTTCCTGGTAGTGCGCTGCTATTGTTCCGCTGGACCTCTACAAAGGGGTGCCAGAAATGCAAAGCTCCTCGGCGGGAGAACCGTCCAGCGTTCGAGCTACAGGTTCAGGTCCAAATACGACGCTTTAGCTCATCGATGGCGGCAGCATTTTCTTTCGGGCCTTCCTGTGGCATCGGCATCTCGCTACGTCCTCAAGTCATCGTCCCATTCCACAATGCTCTGTGGGAGATGATCAAATATGACCGAACTGAGCAACTCATGATGCACCTATCCGAATCCATGCTGAGCGTGACAGACACGACCAGGGGTGGTCTAAGTTTAATCCAAGTGAGTATGGGCATTATAAGATATCTCGTTACAGAATGCTAGGTATGTGTACCCTGCAGGCAAAGCTTATTTTCTTTCCCAGTATATGATCACGCACGTTGCCTACGAGTCGCTTGACATCAGTGTGAAAAGGTGGCATTATTTGCTGAAAGGCACCGAAGAGGGAAGGTAAAGTCCGCCTAACTTTCGCGATCGTTTCTTGAGCTAAGGATGCTTTTAATCCGCAGAAAAGCGGCTACAGAAGCTCGGTACCGGCTCATAAGATGCGAGGTGTCCGACTACATACTTTCCGAAGTTACGAAACTGGCGCTGCAACGGGTCATCGACGCTGCGGACGAAGATAATGCGCCCGAATCCATGGAACTACTCCGGATTATTGGTCACCCAAAGAGGCTTGAGGCTGCGCTTTCCCAGGAACCCAGCATGCTGCGTACTGCTGATTGTCTCGGCAACACCCCCCTTCACTTCGCATGCAAGCTAGCCGCCACTGAAAGTGTTGAGATACTTATTCGTCATGGCGCTGAACTGAACGCTAGAAACCACGCTGGACGTACACCCCTCCATGTTGCCATCAATGTTTGGAGCGGGCTGTCATGCGCGGAACTTCTCCTGGATGCTGGCTGTGACCCGATCACCACCGACAATCTGGGTATAACGACGCTCCACGATGCAGTCGCTGACTCCAAAAACGAGTTCAACAGGTTAGTGGAGAGACTGTGTCTAGTTGAAGGCCCACTTCCTGTAGGGGACACCCAGGCAACAGTGCTACACGCGCTGGCCGAGACAAAACTGTCTGACTATGGTGCAACGAAAGAAAGGTTACAAGCTCTGCTGGATGCGGGCGGTGGCAGTCTTCTGGAGGCAATGAACAGTCCCAGACGCACTCCGTTGGGGGAAGCTCTCGATCATGATAATACTAACATAGTCAGAGCGTTGTTGGAGGCAGGAAGTCGCGTCGACGTTGTTAATGAAGACGGAACCAACGCCCTCTGGTACGCAGCGTGGACTGCCAGTGCACCAACATTCAGGGTCCTGACACGAGCAGGAATCAGCTGTCTTGATGTGCGAACGACAAGCGGAGACAAGACGCCCATCTGTCTATTCAGGGAGCGACAGAGATTCCCGGAACGGTTCTTTTGGTGCAAAATACTAGATACAGAAGACGCTGAAGCCTTCGAGGAGCTCCTGACAGACATACGAGGCCGCGCCTTGACGCTGGAGATAGAGAGACTAAAATGCATCATCTCGCACATCCAGGCAGAACGGCACGATGACGCTAGGGAACAGCTGCAAAAGTTGGTCGAGAAGAAAGTGAAGGATAAGATAGACCACGAGGAAGAGACTTTCCGGGCCATTGATCTCTATGTCCGGGCCGGGGGGTTCGAGCTCGCAGTTGAGTCCTTGAAGGAGTTTATCGAGGTCTCTAAGGACAGGATGAAGGTGTCGCCGTTTGATGAAGAGAAGGATCCCTGGGCGACAGAATCGCAGTCAGATTCAGGAAATGACGATGATAATGGGTCGGAAGTGGAAACACTTTCGAGTAGTGATGAAGGAATTGATGATGGAAATGATGAAGATGATGAAGATGGCGAAGATGACGATCAGGGTTGGGAGACCGCCGACGAGGCTTGAGACCTAAATTCAGTTCACGACGGCTCAGGCACTGGAGGATTTTTGGAGTTGGATTCCTCAAAGTAGCATGTGTATATTTGGAAGGAAGCTCGAAATGCTTGAAGCACAACCTACGAACCAGACATGGATATTCGTCATGTAATTGCTGACTGAAGTCTCCAGCCTGTGCTTTGCTCCTGTGTTCATCCACTACTTCAGGCATCCTGAGCTTGTACCAAACACCTCAGGCTTAGAAAAGACAAAAGTAATCCACTGGTGGCCATGATGCGGTCTTCAGAGAGGATCGTTTATGTCCAGGGTTGCAGAAATTGACTGCGTAAGGTAAAGTCGGACATCTGCGAGTGAAGTGGGATGCCGCTGGCTCAAGGGAGTCGGAAGCTCCCGTACCTGTTGCGGATGCCGCTTACCTAAACTTTGACCCAAAATTCTCCACTGTGTCAGGGTATCCCATTGGCACAAAAGACGCATGAGGTACGGTAGTCAGAGGATTGGCAGGCAGCTGGCAAGTCCTGCCGCCCTGGGGAAATTTTACGCAACCCGCCAACGCGCAGCAGCTGCTGCAGCTGCTGCGACGAGGACGGGCAGCTAAGCTCATGTGCATGCAAGGCGGCGCAAACAGCTGCATTTCCCATCTCATTCCAACCACCACAGGTCCCAGCCGCCTTCCACAGCGCCCAACTCTCTCCCCTCGACAACGTACAACTGGCGTTAAGAACATTGCATGTCTGCCGATACCAATACCGCTTTCCGTTCCCAACATCTTCTTCCGGTCGACCTGCAAGCCAGCCAGACAGTCCATTTGATCCTCCCGAGTCCCATCTTCAGCCTTCTCTCGCGCCCTTCGCTCGCTTCGATATGAGATGACATAGAACCTACGTACCAACACAAGACACAGCAACCATGGAGACTCGAAGTCTTCCTCAGGCTTTCTCTTCGAGCTACGCGCCTCGTCTGCGCGCCTACAATAACTCGCTCTTGGCACCCGTCGTCCACTCTGCTGCACCGGTGGGACCCGCGTCGCGAACGACCAAGCGCGGCACCACCGTCATCAACTACGCTGAGGATGGCTACGACCTTGACGACGATTACGATGACGATACTCGCCGACGCCCGACCGGCCTGCGCAGTCTGCGCCGCGAAGATAGCACCACGCGGGCAGATCCCTCTGACCGCGTCGGCAAGGACACGAAAACCCCCGTCGATGTCCCTGGCATTTGGCGAGACTGGATGACCAAGTCCAGAAACCGCTCCGACCTCAGCGCCCAGGCCCAGGCCGCTATGCCTCTCACCCTCATTCCCATCCGTATCGATGTCGACATCAACCCCTTCATACCGGGTCCGCCCATACCCTCCGCGCGACAGGATCCGAACTCGTTCAGAGGCCAGGAGATGACCGTGCCTTACAAACTAAGAGATATCTTCTTGTGGAACTTGCACGAGACCGTCATCACCACCGACCAATTTGCCACGAGCATGGTACAGGACCTTGATCTTCCGAATCAGAACGTCATTGCTGGCGAGATCAGCAAGCAGATCCGTACGCAGTTAGAGGAGTATGCCGGAGTAGCGCTCCACCCGCTCTTCCATTCCGAAGATCGAACCTCGGCGAACGGTGCTGCGCCAGGCCAGTCGACATACCGCGACAGTCCGGCCACACCCGCCACCCCGATACAGCAATCGGTACGCGCTTTCGAGACACCGCTGCGGAACGGGCAAGAAACACCTTCCAGAGCGCTGCCCGCGCGGGCACAAGAAGTTACCGCCAGCGCTACTCCCATACCCGCCGATTCGGACGATTTCAACCCCGATGACACCTATCGGTGCATTGTCAGTCTCAACGTGAACCTTTCGTCGGAGCTATACACCGACAAGTTTGAATGGTCCTTGTTGCATCCACCGGGCACAGCCGAGGCATTCGCCAAGGTGACATGCTCCGACCTGGGTCTCTCCGGCGAATGGGTCCCTGCACTGACTCACGCCATCTACGAGGCGGTACTGCGACTTAAGAAAGAGGCTTGCGAATCGGGCGGTCTGGTAGCCGGTTGGGGTACCATGGGCTCCGAGCTCCCGAACGATGCCGCTCATGGCCTGGAAGCCGGCTGGCGATATGACCCCGAGCACCTCGCTGATGCCTGGGAGCCCAAGATTGAGTTCCTTTCTAAAGAGGAGATCGAAAAGCGAGAGGGAGACCGGGAGCGTGAGATTCGTCGTCTTCGCCGCGAGACCGCTAGGTTCAGCAGTAACGCTGGCATGTTGGGCGGTACGCCTTTGGGGGGCAGCTTCGGTCTGGGCATAGAAGTGGAAGAAGAGCGAATGGGACGTGGTGAGCGGTCTAAGAAGAAACGACGATTTCGAAGCTTGAGTCCCACAGGTCGTTCCGGGACGCCAGGTGGACGAGGCACCCCAGATGTCGGATATGGAGGCGGTGGTGGCGTTGGATCTCTGACCGACATGGAGCGGTTCAATTGGCGCTGTGCTCATTGCCGCGTATGGGGTACCAGTGTTTGGGCGGTCAGAGATGGCCCATACAAGCCTCGGGTGAGTTATATTCATCGTGAAGCCCATTGTGTTCATGTGCTAATGCATTCCCAGTCTCTATGTGCCAATTGTGGCCATATGTACGAGCAGAATAAGCAGCTGCCACGATGGACCAAGAACATGCACGCCAACGACGGCCGTCCGGTGTAAGCGGCACGGGTTGGTTGCGTTCGGAAACGAGTTGCACGGTGCACTACCGTTTTGTTTCTTGGTGGGAAAAACTGTGCGCAGCGTTGACGAGCTGCGTGTATGACGGCCAGGGCGTTCAAGGTTGCGGTTGTGGCTGCGGTATAGCAAGGGCACGTCACGTTGTTTCTCTTCGACAGGAGTCATTGGCTATTGTGATACCAGTGAAATCGGCGGGTCGACACGTAAGGTACAGACAGGTAATCGACTTTCTACTATCAATCTGGCTGAATGGATACCTGCATGGTGTTCGCGCGGCAACCCCCTCGGCGCCTCGGCATGTGTAACTATGATCTGGCAGGCAGCCGAGCACCTACGCTGTTGCAGCAGCTGGTGCGGAATGGATTAAGAGCTTGCCACCATCTATGCCCGTCTGCTGTTGATATTCCAGAAGCCCACGAAACCCCGAAATGGGTTTTAAAAGAACGCAGGAGGTTACAATACCCGGGCGAGGAGCCTCAGCCTGTAAACCAGGCAAGGGAGGGCTGGATAAGTAACCCCCAGTGCCCACCATACCTCAGCGCGGGACTGAGCCCTCGACCAGGTGCAGAAGTCGGTTAAGGGGAGTTCAAAGGCGAGCCCACCCATCCGTCGCCTCAATCCCACCTACACCAGGTACTTTAGGTAGGTGGAAGGGAGCCTAGGTATCTATCGATCGGCGCAGGGTGGCGATTCTTAGGATCTGGTCGCGCTGTATAACATCCTTCAGCCCCTTTTCCCCTCGTTGTCCCCCCTTCATGCTACCTATCTACTTACTTAGAACTTTGTCTAAGTACCTATCTCCCTATTCATCCTTGTGCGCCCCCCCCCCCCCCCCCCCCCCCCCCCCGCCTCCTCCCCTTCGTGGAACCCACGGAACCCACGGCACACCTTACTACACCCCCGGCACCAAGCGCCACGGCACCTCCTCGCGGAAGCGGCGTGCCACCGCGCCGCGCGCCGTACCGCCGCCGCGCGCCCCAGCCGCTGGCCGCGAGGCAGCTAGTGCCCGCCCCGCCACAGCGCGTGCTCCGCGTAGTTGGGATGGAAGATGCTGTTCGTGATGCCCAGGGTGCGGAGCAGGCCTCGGGTGAGCGGGGTTGGGATTGGTAGTGCGTGTTGTAAGGGCACCGGTAGGTCTAGAAGACGTAGACCGATCAAGGTCAGCGTGCCAGCTGCCGTAGGACGCCGCTCGCCGCGGTGGACCAGGTCTTTCGGCGTGGTGGTGATGAGAGTCGGGCTTTGCCGGCGGAATTGGTGTTGGGTGTAAGCCCGGTCAACGAAACGGTGAGCGGTGGTGGATGAGGATCGCTCTTCCTCGTAAGGACGGTTGGTTTTGATTCGAATTGATATAGGCTACGAGTGCCTCAAGCTGGACTTCAATTAGCCATGAATAGGAGATGGAGAAAGACATTGGTCCGTGAGGATGAAGTCGGGCGTTCCAAGTCGTGCCAGCTGCCGCGTCGGGGCCGAGATGACCGGGAGCAGGCTCAGCTCGGAGCTTGTGTGGGGTCCTCCTGGGCGAGTGGATGACGATGGTTCCTGTCAGACTCGGCTGCTAGATTAGGGTAGGTACCTAGGTAGACTTTATCCCACGTGGGATCGGGGGTGTTTCAATTCATTAGGTTTCAAGATAGAGCATTTCATCCTCGTATCAACGAGCTCAAGAGAGGCACTCATTTTCCCACAAGAGTGCCTTCGATCCCGAGCTCCAGTCTCCGTAAGCCACATTGGCGGCGATAGTCTTTTTGTTTGGTTTGAACGAACTTCGAATTTTCATTCGACGCTGTCCAGAAAGCCTCAACTCTGGACTTCCCTTGATTTATCAATACCCAGGGCACTTTGGCACGTCAGTGATGACTACAGCCGAGACGCAGGCGAAGCGTGGGTTATACCATGGATTTGGGATCAGTGTGTCCAATTGGGGGCTTTCCCAAGACCCAAGATATGCTGACACGCATGGAGTAGGTAGGTAGGTAACCTTAGCTGACCTAGTTTGAAGGGATGTGGTCGTCTTATGAAATCCTTCCTCACCACGGCGGACACATGACCCATTTATCTGCTTTCAGCTGCCGAGTTCTATCGACCTCTTCACCGGTGACTAACAACTACATATCGCCCTTGCCGCGGCACAACTCATCGCCGCACACCCAGACACTCACTTATCCTCACACAATACATAAGGTCATAAGTAAGCGCCAGGAAATACATTAGGTAGGGAGCTAGGACCGCAACTCACGACCATTATCACCGCCTACCACCATCGCCATGGACGAAACGCCCGAGATCCAAATCCTCAACAAGGCGGACTGCACGCAGCAGACGCTAGTGCCGCTCCCGTCCGCCCTCCCGCTGCCACCCCTCGCGCCCTCCTCGATCCGCATCCGCACCGCCGTGCTGGGCCTCACCGTGAACAACCTGACCTACGCGAAGCTGGGCTCGCTGCTGGGCTGGTGGGACGCGCACCCGCTGCCGCCGTCGGTGCCGCCCGCGCACGCCGACCCGGCCGTCCACGGCCGCACCGGCTGCTGGGGGTACGCGCGGGTGCTGGCGTCCACGTGCGCGGCCGCCCCGCCCCCCGGCAGCTACCTCTTCGGCTACCTGCCGCTGGGGACGCTGCCGGAGGACCTGGTGGTCGAGGAGGCGGCGGCGACGGCGGTCCCCGGCCACCTGCTGGTCGCCAGCCCGCACCGCGCCCGCCTCATGCCCATCTACAACCGCTACGTCGTCGCGCCCCCGGACACCGCGGACGCCATCGCCGCGCGCGCGGAACCCGTCGCCTACGACGCCCTCCTGCGCGTCATGCACGAGACCGCCCACCTGCTGGCCGCCTACGTCTTCGGCCCCGACCCCGCCCGCTCCTTCTGGCCGGGCCTGGGCGACGAGGAGGCGGCGGCGGGCGCCTGGTCGCCCGCGCAGGCCGACCTCGCCGGCGCGACGGTGCTGGTCTTCGCGCCCGGCGCCAAGGCCGCGCTGGCGTTCGCGGCGCTCCTGCAGACGGAGCGCCCCGGCCCCGGGGAGCGGCCCGCGCGCGTCGTCGGCGTGAGCAGCGCGGCGTCGGCGGCGTTCGTGCGCGGCCTCGGCGTCTACGACGCCGTGCGGCCGGCGACCGCCGGCGACCCCGCGGGGGAGCTCGGCGGCGGCGTCGACCCCGCGCGGAAAGTGGTGGTCTTCGACTTCGGGGGGCGCGGGGGCGCGGCCGCGCGCTGGGCCCGCGCGCTGCGCGACGATGCCGCCGGGTTCGCGGACGTCCAGCTGGTCGGCGTGGGCGTCGCGGAACCCCCCGCCGGGGGCTGGGGCGGCGTGGACGTCCTGGTCAACGCGAGCGATATGCGCGACCGCGCGATGCGCGCCGTGGGCGAGGCGCGGTACTTCGCGGGGCTCGAGGCGTCGTGGGCGCGGATGCGGGAGCGGGGCGTCAAGGGCTTGGAGGTTCGGTGGGGGCGCGGGATGCGTGAGGTCGTCAGGGGGTGGGAGCGCCTCGCGAAGGGGGAGGTCGGGCCGTGGGAGGGGTTGGTGTTTGAGGTTTAGAGGGGGGGAAGAACATTCGGACGGGCGAGGGATGTCTGGGTGGGAAGGAGGCCCATGCCAAGGGATGTTGCCTCGTGAAGGGCGTTCTGACAGTCTCGATGGAGTTCTCCGGGTCACGATGGTGGTTTGTGGAAAACGACTGCTCAGAGCCTTACTTCTTATAGTAGTGAGATCAGTCCCGAGAACTCGATTACTGGCATCTACTTAGGTAAGCGACCAATCCATCAAAGACGGCACTGATTCTTTTCTCATGTCGTCGCACGATTCCCATGCGTTCGCTGTTTTCACCTCCCCTTCAGCAGGTACCAAGCAGCCACGCCGACGACTGGTACAATCGTAGCTGACATCTTGAAGAAGGCCCGCATGATGCCCGGCTTGCAGTAGCCCTTCATAATCGAGTTGAACTCGTCCGCGTGGTGCTGTGTAGGCCAGGGGACATCCGGGATGGGAGCATCTACCAGCGGACACAGCTGCTCCCAATTCAAACCCTCCTCCAGCTTCACCACCGTCAACTGCTCCGGCGGCACCAGTCTTTTGACCTCGGCGATACTGGCAATGTTAGTTCAGTTCAAGTCTACCCCTACTTGCTTTGGGAGTGGCCGACTTACTACTGTTCGTAGTGCCGGATGCAAGCCTGGCGACCTTCTTCCGAGATCCGATGTCCGGCGGTGAACCAGTCCTCCATCAAGATGCCGACCTCGAACACGTTCTTCGTGTACACGTCGAACTGCTTGAGCCAGTTCATGGGGAACGTCCGACCGGCCTCGCCGAACGCGTTGATGGTCTGCATCACGCTGTTGGCCCAACGGTCGGGGTTGCGTTCCGTGAGCAGGAACTTGGCGTCCGGGTATGCCTCGAGGAACTGCGGAAGCATGAACTGCGGCATTTCGTTGATAACCTTGGCACGGTTAGCTGAAGCCGATGTTTTCGGGCAACGTTGGGTTGGTCGTCCTACATCGTACTTCGCGAACCACTTGTCGAACTCCTTCCGCCCATACGGCTTGCCTCTTCCGGACAACGGGTACTCTAACCCCTCGAGGAGGATGTTGACTCCGTCTAGGCCGCCATCGAAGACCTGTTGGAGGTATAAGTACCCTCGCGTCGTGGAAGTCCATGGGCGCAATGGGTGCACTCACCTCTACCATGTGGAAGGCCTTCAACCCAAGCACTCCTAGCGCTCGGTAGATACCAAGTGTCCCGCACCTTCAAGACGGAGCGTTAGTCACGAATTTCCTTTGGGGTGTTACATGTAGCATACCGGCTGCTGCTGAGGATAATGAGCTTCTTCGGCTTCACTTCCGCCGGCTCGGGGATCCTATCAATCGTACGCGACATTGTGCTATGCTCTGAGCAGGGAGGACTTGGATTCTTCACGAGTACAATGGGTTGAGAGGTAGAACCACCGGCCGCAAGAAGCCAGAGATTGATTGATTGCTTGCTTGCTTGATTGATTGCAACGTTGTACTTATACTATCGATCCGAGTCCCCTTTTCTTTATTTAGACGGAGGACCGTGACCGTGGATGCACGATTAGGCACCTGCATTCTGCTGACTCCGCGCACGAAGCTTCCCCATGGTAACTTTCACTTGGCTGAAGCCTGACCCTGGATAATGGATCGCAATTCCCCGAAAAAAGAATCGTTAGAAGTTCGTCTTAGCGGAAATAATTGCGAAAAAGGCCCCGAAATGGTTGTATCTTGGATACCCAACCAATGCGCTATATCGTGGGGCTCCAAGCGAGCTTCTGCTTACGCCAAGATGGCAATAATATCGACGTGTGCCGTGATACTGCCGGCTGGCATGCGCACTAGTAGATAAGCACTTCGGACGCATACCTACCCGGTTACCACGGCTTGCCGCGGCTGCCTTACCCGAAGTCTGCTGAAGAACCACAGGTGTCAAGAATGCAGGCCACTGGCGTGTCGTCTCTGCCGGCTGAGGCGGCCGACCGGCTTCGACATCCGGGACATGGACATGCACGCCGATCCTGCGGCCCCAGAGACTCCGCGTCCGTAGCCGAACGAGTATCGCAGGCCGGGATCGTCGTGGACGCGGACATCGCGGCCGCCCCCACGCGTGGTCTCGACGACCAGGACCGCCGAGTCGCAGACGTAGTAGGCCGCGCCGGCGGTTGCGCCATCAACTGGTATGGGCTGCGAGATAATTCAGCGCAATCCGTATTCGGCCCAGTGGCTCACCGCTGGGCCTCTTCGCTCGAGCCTGGACGAGGATTGGGACGTACAGATGGAAGCACGGTGACATAACTTACCTGTAAAGACGGCGCCCCAGCAGAAGGTAACCGCGACGCCGACGGCCGTGAACAGGAACCCGACCCCGAAGCCCTCGCCGTCCACGAAGCGCTCGAAGGGCGCGTACCCACGTCCGCGGGTTGCTGTAGTACGCGACCAGCGCCCGCACAGCCCCGCCAGCACGAACAGGAACAGCAGCCGCCCGGCCACTCCCGGCCTGGAGAACGGGCTCCCGCCGCAAAGGTCCCCCCGTTGCTACTACTGCGGCGGAGCCTGGAAGCGCACCCGCGCTTCTTCTTCTCCCGGACGCCGCGCACCGCCCCCCGGGCCGGGCCCCGCGCCTGGCGCAGCACCACGACGCCGTGGCCGGCGTCCGGGTGCGCGAGCCTGTGGTAGGTGGCGCGCACCTCGGGGCTCCCGGCCAGGGCCGCCGCCGTGCCGGCCACGCTCCAGGATCCGCTGGGGCTGCCCGAGCCCCGTCCGGGTGCGCGGCGCCCGGTGGCCAGCAGCCGCAGCGCGACGACCGAGAGCAGCATCAGGGACGCCAGCCGGCCCTCGGCGCCCCGGGCCGCGGCGCGGGGGAAGACGCCGAGCGAGCGTCCAGGCGCGGTTCGCGGAGGCTTGCATGCCGCCGTGGAGCTGCAGGGGCAGTCCTGACCACGGCCGAGGCGAGCCGTCGCGGCCGGCGGCGCGGACCCCAGCATGCCGCTCACCAGCGCGTACCAAGGGGCCGCCGCCTTCCAGGCAGAGGCTGTCGGCCGCCGGGGCGCCGCCTGCCCGGCTGAGCCGCCGGAAGGGCGCCAGCAGCTGCGCGTTCGGGTCGATCGTCCGGATCGCAATCGAGAGGAGCGTGGCTATGGCGGTCGTGCCCAGGACGCCCAGGTAGTACTCCCCGCTCGAGATGACGAAGGCCCGGGTGGTAGGCAACAAAGGGGCCAGGCGAACCCGTGGGCTGGGGCGAAGGAGTGATGGTGGTTACGGCGTAGCATTCGGCATACGACGGCTGGGTGGCCGCTGTGCCGCTAGCCGTCGACACTGGGGAGGTACTAACGGTATCATCGAGTCCTACACTAGGGCTCGAACTGTCTGGGCTTTGTGTTGCGCGCGTAAATCCATATTCTCTCTTCCTAGGGTCTATGCTGCTCCTTTAAGGGATTCGACTTTCGTGCGTGAGTGCGACCCCCTGAGTACGCGAAGGCCCAGTGCGTACGAATGAAGTATCTTGACTTTTCGTTCGACCCAAAGGGCACGTGTAAGACAGTGTATGTACGGTCGTCTCAGGGCGATCGAGTTGTGATCCCGGCGAGGGTGTTCCCGTAACGGTGATGACGACAGAACCGAACATCCCGAAGTTTGAGGTTGCCATTATCGTAGCTACCGGAAGAGAGGTCAACAAGGATATCGCTGTCGCGGCTAGGCTGCTTGGTGGTAGTGTTGTTGTCTGTAGCTGGGTCCCCACTCCGGTGACAGTACCCAAAAGTCCCGTGGCTGTAGTTTCATCTGCGGTAATAGTGACGGTACCCATAGCCCCAAACTCTGAAGACGGTCGACTGCTGGCGATTGGAATAATGGTAGCTGTAGGTTGAGTCCTGGTGCCGATAACAGTGACGGCACTACCAGTGTCAAAGCCTGGAAGCGGTGGGTGGAATGGAGTATCATGGAATGTAGTCTGAGTCCCTGTGCTGGTAGCAGTGAAAGTGCCAACGGACCCAACGTCTGAGGTGACGCTGGTTGACTGTGCAGAGGTAGTCTCGTGAGAGCAGCACTTAGCAATGTTCTCTCCAGGTGGGTTGCGGTGTCAGTGTACGCGGTTCTAGCGATTCTGTTGTCGTCTTGCCGGTAGCTGCAGCGTGCTGCTCGATGGAGAAAGCGAATGGCTCTTGTGTCGTGATAAGATCGACCTGATCATTGTCATGGGGGAACTTGCGCACAGCTAGCTCAACGAGGCCAACCAGAACACCACGAGTAACCGTAAGTCCCAGCAAGAACCACCATTTCAAGACGACCGGGCGGACATTTGGCACATCTCCCTCTGCAACGTTCTGCTCGGGTTTTTGCTCGGAGCAATGCAAGGCAACCAAAGAAGAAGAGGTTTCGTTCCTGGCGAAGGATTCCCTGGCGAAATATTCCCTGGGGAAGCTGTCGTAACTTGACCTACTCCCCAAAAGATGTCTTTCTGCATTAGGTTTCAAGTTCTCCAATGAAACTTCACCACAAGGCACGGATTCAGCAAGCTGTTTCGACGAGATTGGAACCCAGATCGGCAGTCTAGAAGCCCATAAACGACGAAGTGGCAACCAACAAGGAAAAGTAGTTAACAGAATGGGTTACAGTAGATACGGAGGCATATTGACAGGAAAAGGGTGGTATCGGAGTTCCGCGCCAGGAGTGCAAATCGAACCAAGGCTAGTGATCTGGGGATTCAGGGGTTGATATCTTTGGCCTCGACTAAGTTAAAGGCTTTGGCGGGCATGAGCACATCCCTATAAGCCTGAGTAGATGCCTTGTCAAGCCTCAAAACCCTGACCCATCCAACCATCTTCAGTCTGAGGTCAGCTGAACCTCGATGTGGATGTGTGTCGGACACCCGACGCCGATTGGTTTCCTGCCAATTGAAGGACAGAATCATGGTGTGGTGAAACTAGTAAGCGAAATAGCCGCTCACCAACTTCCTCAGCGGTAAGTCGAGTGCAGGACCGCCTTCTGCAGCCGATTTTCAGCCCCAGATTTGGCCTTGTGGGATTGGTCCTTGGTACTTGGTCCTTGGTCTCAGGACTGTTGCCTTCCTACTCAAGGATGGCCAGGTGTTGTCATTCCCCAGTCGCGTACGCCTTGCAAATGCCGGCGAGTGGCCGCCCTCAGTGCCGTCAGCCAAAAGGCTGAGTGGTGGGTCGAGACCCAGGACGGCCCTCATAACAAAGAGAAGCTGTTATCGGCCATCTGGCGTGACTACGTGTACTTGAAGATAATGGTTTGTCCGGTTATAAGAGACCTCAGGACAGGCCGAGTACCACTGAACGCCATAAGCATCCTGAGGTTTGCGCCTAAATTCTTTCTCCTAGTCATCACCTCCTTCTTGATCTTGTCCAATTTCACGGTGCACATATGGGCAGGCGAGACGTTTGCCGCAGCCCAGTGCGTGCATGTAACGCCAACTAGTTCGTATTGAATATTTAGGATGTTACTTCGCATCTCATCTGTTTAGAATTTCGGCTGAAAGGGTATCGTCGCCATGAACTGCTTCACGTCCCCGGGAACCTCGAGGACCTTGAACAGCCAGTTAAGGATGACGGAGAAGGACGTGGGCTCGCCCATGTGCTTGGTGTCGGGCACGAATCTGCGCATTCGGTCAACTACTGTGCATAGCACCCTCGCCACGTGACGCGACTGCGCAGTCGTCGGGGATACACAACATACCTAGCCTCCTTCGGATCGCCGTGCTGCAGGCACAGGTAGTAGTCGTCGATGGGGAAGATCTCGTCGCCGGTGCCGTTGACCAGGAGGAGGCGGGCGCAGCCGGGCCGGTCGAGGATCCCGGACTTCAGCAGCGAGAACCGGTCGCTGGCTTCCTGCTTGAAGCGCGCGAAGTCGGTCCCGTACCCGAACTTGTAGCAGAGCGTCTGGGCCAAGCTGATGGGGGGTGAACTCGGTGTCAGCTCACTGCCGCCCCTCCTCGGTCGGGAGAGGATCAGACGGAAAGGACCGACTTACTCGAACGGATACTCCAGCGTATCGACCGCATCCAACCACGCGGGGTCGAACATGTGATGGCACCCACCACCGTGGGCGACGACCGCGCGCAGCCTATGCGCATGCGTGTGCGCCAGGCGAATCGAATAGTACCCGCCGGTACTGAAGCCCCAGTTCGCCACCCGCGCCTGGTCGACGTCCTCCCGCCCCGCGACCCAGTCGAACAGGCTATCCCAGACGCGGTCGGGGCCGTCGGGGTCGGCGGGGGCGGCGGGGTTGTCGCCGGTGCCCGGGATCTCGACGACCAGGGTCGCGACCCCCAGGCGCGCCCACCCCTCCTTCCACACCGCCAGCTCGGTGCGGTAGCCGTCCAGCCCCGTGAAGACGACCAGCAGCGGCGCCGGGCGCGCGCGGGACGCGCCCGCGGGGACGTGGAAGTACCCCGGCAGCGCGCGGCCGCCGTCGCCGGGGCGCGCGTGCGTGGTGTGCGGGATCTGCACTTCCGTCACCGGGTGCGCCTGCATGCCCAGCCCTCGGATCGCGGCCGCCTTGCCGAGCTCCCACGCCTCCCGCTGCTTGGCCGAGCGCGGCGCCGGGAACCGCGCGATCCGGTAGACGGCGGACGCGCGCCTGGGCGGGGTGTCAGCGTTAACCAACTCACTGCTTCGGGGCCGCGGGGGGGGGGGGGGGGGGGGGGGGGGGGTTCTCATGGGGGGCGGGGTCGCGGCGCACAGGTACAGCTCCGACGCCTTCTCGCGCTCGCCGGCCTCCTCGGCTTGCTCGGCGCGGGCCACCAGCTCCGAGGCCTTCGGGAAGAAGCACGCCGCGTACTCGTCCCAGTCGTACGGCTCCTTGAGGCCCTTCGCGACGATGCCGTCGACCACCGGCTGGAAGTCCTTGGTCGCGCCGAACATGAACGGGTACAGGCCCAGGTCACACTCGCGTCGGTCAGTATACGCGGGTGGAAAGCCGAAGTCACAGGCGCCTTACCACGGGCTTCCATTTGGTCTCCCAGAGTGCCTGGAAGCTGTCATGGTGCGGGGCCTTCTGGCCGAGCCTCTCTTGGATGAAGAACTTCTTGCCTGGTGCCGCCATGATGGTGTAGAGATTGAAAGAAGACACAGAGTCTACTCGCTGATGATACCGAAGTATATGACTCCCTCCTTACGTTGGATCGCTCGGAAAACTACTAAGCACTTAAGGTCGCTGGTTGTGAACTTTCGCAGTAATACGCACTCATCGAAGCGAGTCTTTCGAGGGTTCGTCGATCCGGAGTCATCTGACAGTCCCGAACTGGAATGGGCGGGGACCGGAGTGCGGTGGGGATCCGAGTGCCCTCACCCGACCCGAATCCCTCGGGCCTTGGTCGGGCGCCCTTCGACTCTGACGGCGTTGGAGAAACATTGCGAGTACATTTTGGGGTGGAGTCACCTGATGGCGACGACTGTAGGTTACTTCAAATACTTCGTATGGAAAACATGAAATGCACGGCGTCCACGAGAGAGATGTAGCTTCTTCTTGCGGCTGCATCGTGTATGAAATCGATCCAAGAGAACGATCAAAAAAGTTGGAAATGACAACCTTGGCCTAGCAGAGAGAGGATACGGCGCGACATGCCATCCGATATGAAGCCTGAGGAGGTCAGAACTACCTCCCAAGTAGGTAGGTAGGTGGGTATTCGTGGGTAGAAGTTGAGGTGCATGGTGTCGCCGTCCGCCTACCCACGCCTTTGGAAAAAGAAGGCAACATTTTGAAGGGTCTTCGTTTCCACTTCTGGATACCGTGGGTGGTCCCCGTCTGATCTCCATTCTCAATCCACGCGCATGCTCGGATGTCGGCTGCAACAGTACCTGGCTTTCGCCTCACTTATGGGAACCGCTCATTCTCTTCCAAGCGTGAGGGTCATGAGCTCAAGCCAATAGTTCATGGTTTTCTTGGGCAGCAGCTGGCAAGTCGTTGAAAGTTGTTACTGATGAGCCTGTCAAGCCTGTGAAAGATGAGATGCATCCACTTAGCTCTGGACCACTCGGATATTCTGGACCACTCGGATATTGGACGTAGAACATGTAGGTTAACTAAGGTAGGCAATTCCGGCAATCGCTGGCCGTAGCAGACTCTTCAGTACCGGTACCTAGACGGAGCGGTCACTAGCGCCGGCAGCCTCTGCCGTTCAGGTGCCGCCGTCGGTCAGTGAATGCAGCTCATCTCATCTCATCACACCGTAACCGACCGCCGAGACCGCGGAAGACCTCTTCGTCTCTTGGGCCCCGTTGCGACCCGTGCGAAAGGACTCCGGGGCATCCTTGCCGGCTCTTCGCAGTGGAGCTCATCGACAGCGCCGGCCTGCGCCGGTCGTCCTTGGATTGACTCTTGAGGGAAGGAATTCTCCTCGGAAGCTTTCTGGACCCGTTTCTTGGGCTAGCTTGGGCCCCTGCTCTTCTCGCCCCGAGCCCTGCCCCTACCAAGCCTAAGTACGCAACTATCAGGCGATGTTGCGAGGGCGCTGACGCTGCCTTGCTGTCGTCCAAGATGAACAGTTGTTCGAGAACTGTTTGCCACTCACCCCCCTTCCCTTCCCTTCCCTCCCCCCAGGCTCGTCTGATTTACGTACCAGAGGGCGAGCGCTGTGGTAGAGCCGGCATTGAGTGCTGTCCTGGGCTGTCTTCCCATTTGCGTGCGGGCTCTCTTTGCGGAAAGTCGGGCGATGATCTTGGGGTGCATTCCCTGTTTTCGGTGCCTGGCAAACTGGGTTTTCCCTCGCATCTGACGTATGGCCGTCCCTGAAATCTAGGGCTGCAATCTATCTGCGCCCGACATCGACGACCCTAAAACTGCATTTCTCAGCATTCATGCAGCCGGCAGCCAGCCCTGTGCATACGAGCTCGACCACGCCAGGCTAAGTTACCAGGCTTGCCCAGGCTCGGTTCGCCGGCAGCTCAGCCCAGCTCAGCTCAGGGCCCCAGAGGACGAGGCCGGCGTACGGCGCACCGGGCCAGCGTCGACGGTCTAACGGCCGACCGCGGGGTTCCTGCGACCGTCAGCTAGCACCGCCCTTCGCGACTCTGTCGGTTTGCAGATCTTGGTCAGCAATGAAATTCTTGCTTGGCTGGCACTCCTCGGACCATCTTTCTGTGGACCGTGTTGTGTTGTCTGGGCAGTCCCGGCCAAGTTCCGGTCGGCGAGTGTTGCGGTCCCTAGGTAGGTAGGTAGGTACGAACGGTGAAGTGACCGCCTCGAGCTGCGACGGGCTTTAGGTACCTTACCTTACCTTACTGTCCTTCGGATGCCAAGACCATCCTACGCGATCTGCAAGCGCTGTAGAACTACCAACTGCTAACGGCACCCGCGTCTTACCGCGTACCCAACGGTGCTGCACCTCAGCAAAAGGACTAGTCTTAGCCGCCGATCAGCAGTGCTGTCTGTCCTATCAGGAATTCGGGGTCCCGAGTTGGTCGCTGCTCTTCGAGGAAAAAGGCTTACAGCTTTCAGGTCGGCAGGGCAGGCTGTGTCGAGGTGGGAGATTCATGACCCTCGGAAGGAGGCGAGGCGATCTCAAAGTCGTATTCGTGCTCGTCGATCTTCGATCTGCTCATCTCATCAATGCGCTGCAAAAAGCACCGCAAAGGCACCCCGTCCTGCCTGCCCGTCTACCCGTGCCTTGGCTAGCTTGGCCTCAGCTCGTCAGGGGATGACGCTGGGTCCCCCTGCCCTGCCGGCGGAGCTGGATCTGGCCAGAACCTGTTCTCTCATTTAGGGGCTGTTTTTTTGCATAATCTCCGGGTGGCTTATCGGCAATAAGCCACCCGATAATCTTTTTGTTTTTATACTAGCTTATAGCTTATCGAGGCTTATTTATAGCTAAAACTGGCTTTTCCCCGCCCCATAAAAATCTCTAATCTAGCTAATTAAAAGGCCTTTTTTCGACTAGGGGTCCGTTAGCCTCCGTTAACCTCGCTAAGGCAGATTATTTAATAGATTATGCCTTTTAAGCCCCTATTATCCATTAAACTTACTTTTACCGCTTTAACCGCCAATATTACAAATATACTTATTTATAACATTAGTTATAACATTTATTTATAATATTAATTATAACATTAGTCATAACACTATAACTTGCCTAAATATAGCTATTTAACGCACTTTTTTAAAGTTATTTTATCGCCGTCGTTACTATTACCTACGATTTATTATATTTATTATAAGCTTTATTATTAATATAAAAGTTAACTTATATAGCCGCGAAAATTTTTTCGTAAATATTATTATTAAAAAACGATATATATAAAAACTATTTATTTTTATTAATAGCCGCTTTAAAAAGGTTTTTTAAATAATTAAAATTACGTATACGGTCTTTTGCTATTTTTTTACGATATATATAAACTTTTAGCTTATTAGAATTTTTATAGACGAGAAAATAGCTATTTTTTTTTATATCGTTGCTTACGCCTTTATTATTTATATAATATATAAGTAATTTAATAAAAGTATAAGTATATTTTACTAATGTTTTAATAAAGTTTTTAACGCTATGCTAATCCTTGCAAAGTTTTTTATTAAATTAAAAAGCTTAAATACTTATCCTTAAATAATTAAAAACTTTAAATTTTATTTAATTTTTTAAAACTGCATTAGCGTTATTAACGGCACCTATTTTTTAATTAAAATTAATATTAAATTATTTTAAGTAAAAAAAACGTAAAAGAACTAAAAGTAAAAAACTTTAATTAACGTGTTAATAATTATAGATTTTTTAAGAAGTTTATATACGTATTAACTAGCTAAGAGGGCTTTGCCCACGATTTTTATATATTTAACTATATTATTAATATATTAGGTTAACTTATTATTTTAAAGTATAAATAATTATTTAAAGACGCTAGATTTGCCGTTAAGAAACGGGTTTTTACGTTATACCGGTTTATACGGTATTATATATAAAAATTTAAACTTAATAACCTTTAGTTAAACACTCTTAAAAAGTTATATAACTTTTATTACGCGTAGTTACGTAATGCTATTAAAAGGGGATTTAAAAGATAGAAAGAAGTTTTTTATATTTATAAAGTAAAGTTAGTAATAAGGCTTAAAACGTAGTTTAAGGTTATATATATAATAATAGGTTTTTATAACTTTTTATTTAAATACGGGGAGTTAAGCGTTAACGACGCCTATTTAATCGATTTAAATATTTATATTAATAACGACGTGCCTTTAAAAAAAAACGAGTTTTCGCAAGAAAAGAAGGCGGGTAGCGTATAGTTATTAATTAATAAAGTACAAGATTAAATAAAAATAAAATTATAGAGGTAATATATATAATATTTAAGTAAAAGGGCGGGTGTGTAAAGCTTTAAAAAACACGTAAAAAACAAGTGCATAAAGCTTTAAAAAACACGCAAGAGATAAGTATATAAAGCTTTAAAAAATATACAAGAGACGGGTGCGTAAGGCTTTAAAAAATACGTTAAAAACGGGCGAATAAAGTATTTAGGCGGGTTAAAAAGTAGGCGTGTATAATTATTAGAATAGGGATTATTAACGTATTTAGAGGTAAAAAATTAATTAATAGTTTAAAAGGCGGGTTTTTTAGCGAAAAGTAATAGTTTATATGGCGATATGGGTTAAAATGTTATTAAATATTTAGGAACGTAATGTTAAAAGGTATTTATTGGTTAAAAAAAAAAAAGCTTAAAGGTAAAAAGTAGCTAATATGTATTAGAGCTAGCCCGTTTTTATATCGATTAATATAATACATTATATAGACCGATACTTATTATTAATTAGTTATTAAAGTAGGTTTTTTGCGCTTTTGCCGCTTTTGCCGTTATTTTTATTGTTACTTTCGCCGCCGGCCCTTTTCGTTATTATTTTTATCGCCGCCGCCGCCGCCGGCTCTTTTCGTTATTACTTTTATCGCTGCCGCCGCCGCCGCTGCCGCCGCTGGCCCCTTTCGTTATTATTTTTATTGCTGTTATTGCCGCCGCTTTTACTATTTATAACTTGTCGTTTAACGTCGCCTATGAAGGCGTTTTTTTAATAGGGTTATAATTATCGTTTTTTACATGCCGTTTTTTTTATCTGCGTTATTTACCGCCTTATTTAAAGTACGAGGCCTTATTAGGTTCCTTATGTTGTTAGTCTTGTTTTTAAAGGTTTTTAACTACCAAAGTTATGCGGCCTTGCTATTATTATTAAAGATAAAAATACGCTAGTTACTTTTTTATTAAACGTTAAGTATTTTATTTATAGTTATAGGGCTAATTTATTTTTTTTAATGCTTTTATAAATATTAAACTGCTTTTTAAAGCTTCTTGTTGTTTTGTTTTACCGCGATAACTTTTGCTTGAAATATTACGCTTATTACGTTATTTAAGCTTGCTTTAATTTTTTAAGCGCTAAAGAGGCGCACTTTTTTTATAAAACGAGCTTTTTTTTTCGTTTAAAGACCGCTTACGCTTTTTTTTTTTTATTATTTATTTTTGGCGTCGTAGTTTTTTTACTAATATAGTTATTAACTTATTAATAGGAGAAAACTTTTTGTTAAAAAAATTTTTTACGTTATTTTTAAACAGGTTATTTAAATTTTATAATATTTACGTTAGTATTTTAATAAAGCTTATGGTTAAGCGACCTGTTACGCACGAGTTATTAATAAATATTTATTTATATAAGTTTTTAAATTTAATAAGCTTTATTTAAAAAAAAGTTGCTTTTTTATAAGATTGCTTTTAAATTAATAATATTATTACTTTTTTAAACGATGTTATTACGTATAATAAAGTAGGCTTTTTATATTAATAGCTTAGTAATGACGATAAGGTTTTCTAAATCTTAATTAAAGCCGCTGGCGTTAAATAAAGCGTTTTATACGTTTTATTTTTTTTTTTTAAATGTATAAACTTATTTTTAATTTATTTAGTAATTACGTTAGCGCTATATACCTTGTTTAAAATATTAATAACGTTTTAGTGCTTTTTTAATTTTATTTTACTGTTTAATATATATAAGCTATTTTAAATTTGGATAAGATAATTTTTAAGTAAAGCTTTGATGAAGGTAGAGGTTTAGTTAACTTTGTTGTTATTATTGGTATTATTGTTATTTTTATTAGCTTGCTAGCTAGCTATGGCTTAGGAGGCCTTTTTATTAAACTTTTACGAGTTATCTTAATTTAATTAAGGAACGTTTACTTAGTTATTAATAATAATAGCTTTTTAGTTAAGTGTTTAGTCGTTATTTATAAATTAGCTAATAAGGAGTGCTGTTTTTTTAGTATTTTTACGAGCTATATTTAAAGAAAAATAAATGTTTAGAGATAAAAAAGTGACGTTAATATAAAGTAGTTTTATGTAAAGAATAAGTAATAATTAAGAGACTTAATTTATAAAAAAAACATATTACGTGCTTAACGGGCTATATATACGTAAAATGCCGGAATTAAACTTTTAAATTAATTAATAACTTTTTTAAATTTAGTAATTATAATAATAACGCGGTTTATAGCGCGTTTAGCAAACGAAATTATTTGTAACGGTAACGGTAAGGTAAAAAACAGGTAAGTGGCGGAATGATAGGAAGTTATTTGCTATAATTTCTTAAAAAAAATAAACGAAGCTTATAGTATATTACTTGTTTAGCTTATTTTGTTAGTAAGCCGATGTGCGAAAAGCTGGCTTATGTTAAGGCCGGGCACGGGTTATAATTTATTAACTAGATTTGCATAAGAACGGCCCTTTACGCACCTTTTCCCCTTCTTGCCAGCTGCGAATCGTTGCGGGGCCGAAAGTCCCGCATGCCCGTGTTATCGAGAGCCCTTGTCGATAACTAAGAGGCTGTGACGAACCATCACTTCCCTTTGAGCAAGCTTGGCTGATGCATCTCCCGACTGACAACTCATCAACCTGAAGCTTGGAGCCTCGCCAACTCGCCTTTCGTCGCAAAACTGGGAAGTGAAGAGCGAGGCTGAGCAGACACACCATGACATCGCTTTGCAGTTGAGCGCTCTGGACATGAAGAGTTCAGCGGGACTTGGTGGAGATATCATTCCACTGTTGACAAGGAACACGATGGACACAGATTTCGGACTGCTTTGCACAGTACTGGAGACGATCGGAACATACAGGCAGGACAGGCTTACAGGTTTCCGTCAAATTTCGGAATTTGCCCCTCTGCCTCCAAAGCCTTACTCTCGGGATGAAGCTCACGCTTTCTTCAGGCCGTCGAAGTCATACATCCTCATACGGTCATGATCTGCGCATAGATCTCTCAAACATGGTATTATCGCCGACCCTGCAATAGTACCGGCCGTACTGCCGATGCAACGACGATCTGATAATGGGAGTTTCTGTAAGGGCTATGGGGACAGGGACCTAAACAAGTGCTTGGACCTGGCCATGTTCGTCATCGTCGACAGTGCTGGACTATCCCCTAGGCCGAGTCATGTCGATTGGGGGATAGTGTAGCCGAACAGGCAAGTGGGTTGCTATGAAGGGGCGGGCCTCGTGGATTCAAATCGTGGGGAAAGCTCCGAGAGAGAGATGGATATCTCATTGTCTATAAAGCTTCGAGAAGTCCGCCTCCTTCAGTCTCGATCTCCTTCTCTATCCATCCCATCCACAGTCTAGCCATACTCCAGTCACACAAACCCAACGACGAGCCTCCTCAAGCCTTCTCAACCCAAACCATCAACACCATCAAAATGCAGTTCACCACCATCGTCTCTGCCCTCTTCGCTGGCATGGCCGCCGCCGGCCCCCTGAGCGCCCGCCAGTACACCCCTTGCTCCGGCCTCTACGGAACCGCGCAGTGCTGCGCTACCGACGTCCTGGGCGTCGCCGACCTCGACTGCGCCAACCCTCCCACGTCGCCCACCTCGGCCCAGAACTTCACCGACACCTGCTCGGAGATCGGCCAGCGCGCTCGCTGCTGCGTCCTGCCCATCCTCGAGCAGGGCATCCTCTGCCAGACCCCCACCGGTGTCCAGGACTAAGCAACCAGCCACAACACCAACAACAGCTCGCTCGAGCTTTGAAGGCGGCACACTCGATCTGCCTTCCCTCTCGACGCAGAGCAGTGTGCTTCAACTGAGAGATGACGAAGGATTATGGGATGGACCAAGGGCGCGCGCCCTTAGACGACTAGACGTACCACTTGTGTACTTGGATATGACGGATATGGCATCTCGAAAGCGGTTGTACGACTGAGTTTCAGTTCTTTTAATGTCTAGCAACAATACCACATTTACGAACCGTATCACCTGTTGTACTATCAATGTGACACTCCTACCTTGCAGTGACAGGTCGAGCGCTGGCAGGAACTCATTCGTTGTTCAGACCCATGGTTCTTTAAATCAGCAGGATCCACGACCAAGATCTTGGCCAAGTAACACAAGCCCTCAACGAGCATTTCAGACGGGCATTGACGGGATTCCAGGATCCTTCAAACCAATTCGATGAGCGTCATATGCTAGGGAATATTCATGAGAGCATATCAGACATCCCCACACGAAGCACCTTCAGGATTCGAAAGTGAACTAAGAACGGCCACCTATACATACCATCGCGCTGACCGACAATGGACCATACCTTTGGCTCCTTGTACCACCACAGATATATATATATATATATATATATATATATATATATATATATCAACCAAATACCTTCGCCCTTCAACGACAGTCCTGGCACCATGCCCAGGATTCTTGTGGTACTCACGGGGTGAACTTGCTTGGCGTATGCTCAGAGGTATGTAGGGACCACTCGGGGGGATTCCATCGACGCCCGTCTCTGCACATGCACTCTCGATTCAAACCCCTATCCATGGATCGGTCAGCCCCTACCTACCCTGGCAGCCAGGTCCTTTGCCGGGCGATGATGACCACTTAGCCAGCAAGGGAGTCACCGTGTGCCGGCCCCATCACCCGACCACCCCCCCCTCCCCCCTCCCCGCGATGACTAACCTACCTACTTCTTAACTACTTGCGCAGCGGAGCGTCTCCCGACTCGCAATCCCGAGCCCCTCCTCACCTTTGCCGCGCCAGCATCGGCGGCTCAGCTCCCGAGCTCGTGGTGCGTGCGGTGGGGCCGGACCTCCCCGAGCGCGGGACCCGGCACGTTATCCGAAGCGACCTCGTAGCGCGGGGGCGGCGGCGCCGCGCCCTCGAGTTCCAGCTTGCTGCTGCTGGAGAGCGAGGGGGACGCGCCGACGACGTCCATATCCCCCGGCGTCGTCTCGTCCTGCTGCTGCTGCTGCTGCGAGCAGTGGCAGCAGCAGCAGCAGCCGCGCGCCTTCCGCCGGTAGTGTCGCCACGCCAGCCAGGCCAGGGCCGCGACGGTCGCGAGGCCCGCTGCGCCGCCGACGGCGATGCCGGCGATGGCGCCCTGGCTGAGATCTGCGGGCTGCTCGTTAGTAGTAGTAGTAGTAGTAGTAGTAGTAGCTGGGGGCACGGGGGGGGGGGAGGCCGTGGGCTTACGCGTGGTAGAGGAGGAGGCGGCGACGGCGGAGGAGGAGGGGTCGTTGCCCATTGCTGCTGATGATATGGTCGCGGACGGAGTTGCTGTGACGGTAAGAAAGGACACGGGAAGCGTGGTGGTGGCCGTCGATGTTTCGGGAGGAAATGAGGTCAGCGTAGTGCTCGAGTCCGCGCTACTTAAGGTAGGTAGTTCGAAGGACGTTATCCCTATGTATGATAAATAAAGCCTCGTATCCGTACTCATGGTGGAAAACGTCGATGGTAGCTGTCTGTCTGTCTGTCTGTCTGTCTGTCTGTCGGGGTTGGGTCACGAGTGATTTGGGGGCGGCTGTCGGTAACCTGACCAAGCCGGGTGTTGGGTTTCCCGCCGCAGCCAATAACTTGCACGGCCGTAATGTTGTAGATGGAGCTGTTCGTTCTGAGACCAAAGGTTGCCTGCTCTTATAAAAGTTGCGTTTATGTTGCGAGCTGTGCCCCTTCTCAACACGTCATTGACTGTCAACGATTGACGACGGTTCATGGAGGGTTGCGTTTATGGCCCTAATGCTCTCGGTGAAAAGCCAGGGCGCGTAGGTAGGCCATAGGAGGTTGATACTTTTACAGGACCTGAGACTCTGTAAAATGAACTGCAGTCTGAGGGTCCTGTGGGCTGAGGAGCGCGGTTGACGTTAGAGGCTGCAGTAAAAATGCACTTTGTCTGCGTCCCGATTCGCTACATCGTCTGAACTGGTCATGAGAATGAGACCCTCGTGCAAGACCAAATTGCGTTTGATCCTGAAATCTGCCATTTTTCAGCCCGGTCTGTCACTAGGCACCCAAAGCAGACAGAGCCTACAACAAACGCAGTTATGCAGGTGGTCTCATCGGCCACTACCCAGGGGTTCGGTCGAACTGTGATGACTGCTAGGACCAGAAAGCTTTGAGCCTTCCAGAGGTTTCGCCCCCAACTCACAACATGCCCCCAACTATCGTGTGGTATGAATGGTGTCGTTATCGTCGCATTGCATCATGAGGGGTCTAGGGGCCGATTAGAGAGCCACCCAAACGCTCCCCCACCAGATTGGAATGCTTCAGTATGCATAGTCTTCTGCAGGAACCTGGTGATTGGACCACGGTTGGCCCAGCCTTGCCCCGATCGAAGTCTGCGACGATGAGGAGGGGGGATGTGGACTCAACTCATCGGTGCTGGAGGACAGTGATGAAGTTGTGGAAGAGCGTGACGCGGTAAGAGTGGATGATGAAAGGTTGGTCTTCGATGCTGGGACATCAGTACAGTTGGGAACTTTGGACTCGGTGACAATGGACAGCGCCTTTCTAAAAGCTCTTGCAGTCCGGGCCACTCCTGCCAATCTCACCTCCTCATAAAGCAGCACCAAGTGAATCATGTAGATCGCGTGATAACCATTGGCTAACTGCGGTTGCCATCCACCCTAGGGTCCCAATTCTCCAAAGTGAACTCTTCCAGTTTTCTTGTCGCGTACCCGGAACAGAGCTCATTTCACCCCTGCCTCAAATTTTGCCTCACAGCCTCGTGCCGTATGAATGATATATATTATCGTCGCATTGCAATATGAGGGGTGGTGTAGATATTGATTGGCCCCCACCCCGGTACCCAGAGCCTCGAGAGACTTCTCTCCCATTCCCATTACATTCATTCTCGGGGCAGACCAAGAACTGAAGCTCGCAAGCAGCTTGTGATGGGAAACCCGCCTGCCGAGAGTGCGAGGCACTGAGCTGACGGCCACATTTGAATGATAAACCAGGCGCAACCTTTCGATATTGCTCACCGCACCGGACTTGGTTGCCTTGAGGTAACGGAGGTATAAAGCGAGTGTGCCCCGTCCCCGGTCGCAAGCAAAGGAACATCTTCGAGAATTCGGTCATGGATCAACACCGTGCACTTGTAGGCAGGTCTTCGGGCCGAAGCTTTGAGGAAGGGGGAGGTAGATTGCCTGTCTGGTGCGTTTCTTCTCCCTCAAGCACTGCACCGAGCGCATATCGTGACGTCGGCATAACAGATTCGAGTTCTGGCTTGATGGACAGTTCATGGGAAGCGACGACATCTCCAACTTCGTTCGTGCGGTCTTGCGAATCTCCCTTCGCCGTCCTGTTGAGTGCCTTTCGTCGGTAATGTAGCACAAGCCATGCCAGGACAGTTATGATCGAGACGCCCGCGATGACGGCTATAGAGATGCCAGCAACGGTGCCTTTGCTGAGGCCAGAACGAGTTTCAGGGGTAGGAGTGGGTGCCGGGGGTATCGTCGAACGTGATCGGGGTGATGTGGGGCCGGTAGAAGCTGAAGAAGCTGTGCTCGTACTCGATATCGTGACATCCAACGGCAAGAATGTCCACGAGATATATTTAAACCCGCTTGAATCGTCCGACGAAAAAAAGGAATAGACATCAGCGACTTCCTCCACTATATCCGATCCATCTGCTGTGATCGTGACAAGGGAAACGATTTGGGTCTTCAAAGTAGCTATGGACCCGGACGTGTCTGTTAGGGAGGGTGTTGACTTTATCATCTCTATGGTTGAAACGAAGCCTAACTTAAATGTTCAGTATTACTTCTTGGGATACCACTAGCTTACCCGAGAAGAGGACCCACCCGTTGACCGAGGTAGCATTCCTCAGCCGTAGCAGAATCTAGTTGTCGGTTATCGTGAGGAATATGTTGCTGTAAAGATCCAGGGACTCAAGGGCTAAATGTAGGCGGCTCATTGATTATTGTAAGAGGGTGCTGGCAAGCGTATCTTCGGCTCCCCTGGCCACAGGCGGGTCAGCCCGTTCCTGTACCTGGACCATGGACGGTCTGAAGGAACAGCACCCACCTGGGAAGGCGAAAGAATCATTGAATTTGTGGCCACAATCCCTGGCCAGGACGGAAAAGGCGGATCACGCACGTTACTAGCATGCTCCCATGTCCAGGCGCACAGCATCCGAAGTGCAAACACATACTTCAGGTAAGTACCTAGATGAGCGCCGCCCCAGTTTCCTTTGCCATGGCCTGGTGTCAAATCATGCTAATTGAAGTAGAAAGGGTAGCTTAATGAGGGAATTCGCGCAGCATTCCATTTCTTCAGTTGCGACACTTGATGGACTGGTGAGGTATTTGAAGTGAAATGTCTTACTCGATCTTCTGCTTCGTTTTCTTTCTTGCCGTGATCGCGAAGTCATTGTATCTCGTATGTTGCGTTTTCGCTCCGGGCTCGAAAGCCACTACGGCCGATGTGATGAACGTGGAAGCAACCAGCGCCCAACGGTCTTGTGATACGAAGCTGCAAGCATCGACGTAACGGAACAATCAAAAAATCCTTGGTACGCTGCCATCACCCGTCTTTGACTGCCGCATTTCGTCCATGTAATCCACGATATCGATCCAGTTGGTGAATTCGGTAAGGCGTATGCGCTCCTTCTTGCTCAGCAGCGCGCTACGGTCTGGGCCGAATCCCGATCCGCACATCTCGGTCAAGTGGTGTATCCCCAGTTTGAGGGGTAGAGGAGCCCGTGCTACGTTGTTCATGAACACGTCCACAGCCTCCCACGGACACGTCTCGTAGCCGGCGAAAAGCGCGGGATTGGCCAGAAGCGCCCGCGCCGACATCATGCCCGCAAGCTTGGGCAGATGAGGCTTGGTCTGTGGTGCGGTTCGGGGACCATCACCGTTGAGGCAAACCCCTTCTGCGGGTGTGATAATGTTGGAGGCCGACTGGTCCTTGGGTTTGTCCGTCATCGTCGTGAATGTCGGCTGGGGGTTCAGCAGGTGGGACGTATAAGGCAGGGTCGACAAGGTGAACACATCGCCCGACACCAGGATGGGTAACTTATCTCCGAAGGTGTCCGTGAGTAACTCGAGAGCCTCGAGGTTGATCGGCACGCTGGACGGCGTGCTGCGGGTGCGGGGATGTATCGTCAGCCAATCGATGTTCCGCGCATGCTCGTCGCCCAGCACCGTGTTGATGAAGTCCATCGTCTTGCGCAGGTCTTTGTGCACGCGGATCTTGACGCTCACGCTGCGCCCTTTGCCCTGCGGGTGATCCATGTCGTGGTCGAGGCCCACGGCCCAGCCGTCATCCGCGAGCCGCTTCCGCGTGGCAACCACGGCGTCGCGCACCAGCTCGCGCTTCTCCATGAGCGCCGCACCAAGGGTCTCGGCGCAGGCCCATGATTGGGGACATCCGCAGTTCAGGTCGACGCCGCTCACGTGCGGTGCGGCCAGCGACGAGGCGCGCGAGAGCTCCTGCGGGGAGTTGGAGCCGAACTGCACGATGGTGGGCAGCTCCGGGCCCGTGGTAGCGATGGTCAAGTCACTGTTCCGCGCCAGGTGACTTCGATTGAACTCCTTTGCCAGGATCATGGGTGTCCAGCAGAGGTCAGTCCCGAATTGGTGAACTGTCTGACGGAAAGCAAGCTGCGGGACGATCAATACCGGTGCTGACGATACTTGGCGGAGGGCAGTCCTGACTCACCTTGCTGTAACGCACCATAGGCGCGCATGCGTACAGAAACCTGCCCTGGGATTTGGCGGCATCGAATATCTTCAGTGGACTTGAAGAGCATTAGCTATGTGCTCGAAGTCTTTTTCGGGGGCACGGGTCGGAACATCTTACTGTGTCCGTGCCTGGGGAGGCTCGACTCCGTCCTGGTGGGAATTCATGGCGGTCACCTCCGGACTTCAGGGAACATCTTGTAAGAGCGACTGGCTCGTTTCACCGTGTTCAAGAGGCATGTGAAGAGGCGACACGAGGACTTGTTCCCTTCGAATTGCGGCGTAGAATGAACCAACAGGTGGCTTGATGGACGATGAAAATCAATTAGTGATGGTGGGGTTAACGCTTGAAGGGGCAGTCCACTAACACCTTCACCGCCTGCCTGATTAGGGCACAGCCTCTCCCCTACTACCTGCTATCCTGAGTCTCTAGAAAATGATATTTGCGTCATGAATGGCGATTGATCTGTATGCTAAACCGGGTAATAGTCAGTGATTGAACCTGTGATCTCACAGAAGATTAGTCGTTCAAGAATATCACCAAGAAGCCATTCGCATGATGGAGGTCAGGTTGAGATCACTTTCAAATACCTATGGTCTTGGGTTGGTTGCCTGATGAAACATCTTGCCTTCGCCGAGACAATTCAGGGCTTTTATGATGAGAATGGTGCTTCTCTCCCTTGAGATTCCTTCCTGGTATGAATGCCGTGACCTCAGTAAACTTTTCCCATGAGTGTTGCCGCCGCGACAACAGCTTTGGTAAGTTCCAGATCAGGTGCAGTTGCTTCCAGAGTGCCCTCGGAATAAGACAGCATATCAGGTCCGAATCCGAGAGCCACTTGCACGTGGCCATGGTCGTGGGCTCCCGGCCAGGTAGCTCGCGCGTTTTAACTCCGCTTACAGCCGGAGCTCAGGGCAGTGGTGATCTCACCAGGTGAGGGTCGCTCTTCGGGCACGAAAGGTGTGGTGAATTTCTCCTGGCGCCGCGACAATGCAAAGCCTCACTTTATGGAGTCGCTGCCGCACTTCAATGCACCGAACCGACAGCCGTGGGCCCCGCGGACTGCGGATTGACTCTTGAGGGCCCGGGTCGGCTTTTTGACATGGAGATTGGCAAAGCCGAGAAAAAGGCTTGGCTGGACATTGAATCGACTGCCTAATATTGACCATGCGGTACGTACCACCCGGCTATTTGCCAATGTCCACGCGCTACGGGAGTCGAGTAGAGTGGGAGAGCTTTACAACCTTGAGTGTCGGCATTGGAGAAGGCTGCACTGGTATCCTCTCGTGCCCATAGAAAATGTCAGAAAACAGTTCATGGTAGAACGAGCACATTTAATTCCTATGTTGAAAATGGACAGTCAAACCAACCACCACCTCCAAGACCCCTCTCATATCTCGGCTTGGCGAAGGCAGACCCTGAACATGGAACGTGGGGGGAAGGGGGGTTGCTTGGGCTGCGCCAGCGACCTCCAGAAGCGTCCACTCAATCCGGGAACCGCTATCGCCGCAACTCAATTCCCGTCCGCAGCTCTTCTCGGAATAACGGTGTACCCGGGAAGCGCCGGGGCGATTCAGGGTTGAGCATTGGAGATGCAGAGCGGAGGTAGGTAACGATAAGGGCCGAAAACGTCATGGACCGCAGACCACCCTTCTGCCCCAAGTGACTAAATCCGCGACGTACCTTGCGTACCCAACCGTACCCCATCATATTGGAAAATGGAGTCGTGGAGCAGATGATGGATTTGTAAGGAGCCTCTAATCCCCTCCTCGCTGCATCTTGTATATAAGAAGACGACCGCCCCCGTGGATAGCATCTTGTCTCGGATCAACCACTTCACAGCATCATCGACTATCCCCACTGACATCTACTTGCAAAACTCTTCACGCATCCACTTCAAACTCACCACAGACAACAGTCTTCACACACGAACATCACCAAGATGCCGCAACTCGTAGGAAAGGAAGTCGGCGACCTGGGCTACGGCTTGATGGGCTTCACATGGCGGCCAAACCCGTGCCCTCAGGAGCAAGCATTCGAGGCGATGCGAACTGCGCTGCAAAAGGGCATGAACTTCTGGAACGGTGGCTGGTTCTACGGACCGCCCGAGTACAACAGCCTGGTCCTGCTGGAGCGCTACTTCGAGAAGTACCCCGAGGACGCGGAAAAGGTGGTGATCAGCATCAAGAGCGGTATGAACAAGACCTTCACCGCCCCGGACGGATCGCCCGAGAACACGCGCAACGCCATCGACGCTTGTCTGGAGCAGCTCAAGGGTCGCAAGAAGCTGGACATCTTCGAGTTCGCCCGTCGCGACCAGACCGTCGACATGAAAACGACCTTTGAGGTCATCGAGAAGGAGTACATCCAAACCGGCAAGGTGGGCGGCATCTCGCTGTCCGAAGTCCGCGCCGAGACCATCCACGAGGCCGTCAAGGTCACCAAGGTCGTGGCCGTCGAGGTGGAGCTCTCGATGTGAGTCTCAGAATTACCTTCATCTTACCCGCCTTAAACAAACAGCCTATACTGACCCGACGCACAGCTTCGCTCCCGAGGTGCTGGAGAACGGGGTAGCGGCAGCGTGCGCGCAATACGGGATCCCGCTGGTGGCGTACTCACCGATCGGGCGCGGGATGCTTTCGTGCCAGTACAAGTCGTTCGACGACATCCCGGCGGACAGCTGGCTCAAGCACATCCCGCGCTTCCAGCCGCCCAACTTCGAGCACAACGTGCAGCTGGTGCACCAGGTGGAGGAGATGGCGCGCAAGAAGGGCTGCACGCCGGCACAGCTGGCCATCAGCTGGACGCGCGCGCTCTCGGGACGGCCCGGCCTGCCGACCATCATCCCCATCCCCGGGGCCACGACGGCGGCCCGCGTGGAGGAGAACGCGCGCTACGTCGAGCTCACGGACGAGGACCTGGCGGCCATCGACGCCACCATCAAGAAGTTCAAGCCCGTGGGGGAGCGGTACCCCCCTGGGGTGGCGTTCGAGACCTGAGCAAGCGTTGGTCTGAGACAGGTCAGCGAGACGCTCGCGGATGGCATCTGAGAGAGGCGGACAGGACGGGGTGTGTAGTGTAGAGGATCAGGCAAGAGAATTATCCACATTTTCAAGCGCGAGGCGCTCCTTTCAGCATTGCAGAATTCTTGAAAAGCTCATCATTGGTGGTGGTGTTGAGGGAAGGGGTCGAGTTGGTAGGAGGCACTGACCGGAATGAACTTTTCGTCGAACGGACGCCTTTCCTAAAAATAAGTCCAGTGCCTTATGCATTGATACCTACTTTATACAGGCAGTCAATGCCTTGCCGTCAAACTGGGAACCCGCTCGTCTCCATCCTTTTGGCGTTTTAGGCTTTAACAGCAGCAGTCTGTGTGCCGACGAATTGCTTCAGCGTTGAGGGAGGAGAATGGAAAGTCATGCTGGTGCGAGATTTGACAAATTTCCCGTGGGCCGAGCACAGACGGGATGGTCAATGCGCGTTCCCGTCACGCAGCAATAAATACAATAAATCTGTAGCTGCATGAGGAAGAGAGGGAATCTCTACAATCCAACCCCACTTGCTTGCGACTGCCCCTGATTCTGTGACTCTGCCACTCTGCCACTCTCCAAGTATCCTTCTTCCCCTTTTTCGTCCCGAACCCCGACACGCAGCGCATAGCACGTCAGTGCTCTACATATGTACTACCTAGGTAGTGAACTCTAGTGAATCGGACACTGGGGTTCTCTTCCAGATCAAGCGATCAGCCTCGTCACTCGTGTCCCCTGTTCGGATGGAAGATTGAACTCGAGAAATTAGCCCCTCCGTTGGGCGTCGGCAGCATGTGCAAATCTCCTACCAAATTTTTCTTGGGAGAAATACGAATGAATAGAAGGCACAAACATCCGGACTCCCGTCGCCAGTTCTCACGAGCCAGCCACAGAGCTCGGTTATCTACGATGGATCTACCCAGGTTCCCAACGAGATCAGAAACTCGCAGTGCTTTTTCGGCAGAGCAACCCCGTGATCCACGGATCCACGCCCAAAAAAAATGTTCATTTCTTCGTGTGCCGGGAGTCGGATGGTGTCACCAACAGGTGCCCAAACCAGCTAACGACCAACGATGGTCCTACTAGACCCGGCATTTGGGTTTGTATACGGGCGCGTCTTGGTGAATCCAAGACATGCTTGACATGCTTTGGGAAGATGTCCACATCCATGCAGCCGCGCGTGGGAGTGGCTCCGTGGCGTGGGACGGGCCTGCAACCGGCTGACCGGGGTAGAGAGCGAGGGCCCTGGATGCCACGCATTTTCCACCTTGCTGCTTGCCTTGGGGTGCCTGTGCCCAGGGTTGCCAAAAAATACTATAGTACCAGTACTATACTTAGTATTACTATACTTAGTATAGTATAGTATTGACCTTAATACTATACTTAGTATATTAAGGTACTATCCCCACTTAATATGATAAGATAAGGTATACCTTTAAATCCGTTATAAAAAGTTATATAGTAATACTATTGCCCGATTTATTAGATTATTTTTTGTTAATTAGTTATTAATTTTTAAAGGTTTTTTTCGAAGGTGTATTAGCCACATGTGGCTGGTAGCAAGCCACGAATCGGGGGGGAAAACCATGGGAATAAAAACTTTTGAAAATAAAATAAAATAAAACAAAACAAAACAAAATAAAATAAAATAAAATAAAATAAAATAAAATAAAATAAAATAAAATAAAATAAAATAAAATAAAATAAAATAAAATAAAATAAAATAAAATAAAATAAAATAAAATAAAATAAAATAAAATAAAAACCAAAATATAATGAAATAAAAATAAAATATAATAAAATAAAAATAAAATATAATAAAATATGTGTAAATTTACAATACTTTTTATAACTTATATTATGGCGTATAATATATAACTACTACTAGGAAACTATAAAAATCTATATAACAAAAAATATAAGAAAATAAGAAAAAAACATAAGGAAATAAAAAACTTGTAAAATTATAAGAAAATAAAAACGAAAAAAAAAACATAAGGAAATAGAAAAAGAAAAACATAAGGAAATAAGAAAAGAAAAACAAAAGAAATATCCAAGCCATATTAATAGTAATTTAAAGCCCGTAACAAGTAGATTTTTATCTCTTTTAAATATAAAAGTAAAATTTTAAATAAATAAACCATCTAAGCTAAAAAAAGTTTATTTTATTTTATTTGTTTTATTTATTTGTTTTATTTATTTATTTTACTTTTTAATTTTTTTAGATTATAAATATAAGTTATACTAACGGTTAACATATAATAATAATAAATAAAGCTCGGGCTATTAAATAGGATTTTTTTCTCCCTATATAAACCCCTTAAATAAAAAAAACGAAAAAGTACTTTTATTTTAATTTTTATTTTTATTTTATTTTCTTTTTCATTTTTTACAGGCTATATCCATAAGCTATACTATCAGCTAACGTGTAATAATAACAAGCAAAATTCGGGCTATCTAACGGTATATTTTTTACGTAAAAAAGTGGACCATACTTTCGGTACTATAGTAGTACTATAGTAGTACTAAGTATAGTATAGTATTGACCTTAATACTATACTAAGTATAGTATTTGGCAACCCTGCCTGTGCCTGACAAGCCTGGCAATCCCGGGTGCTTCTGAAGTCAGGTACGGCCCACCGCGCACCCGTCTGGCTGGTTTGCCGTTTGCGGGCTTCCAAGCTGCTTTCACTGCTGCTTGGCCGTCAGCCGTGCTTTGATCCTTCTCTCCCTTCCAGGTTCCGCGTCAACTCGTCGCATGCTTCCCAGTCAGCGATGACAATGTCTGCGTTGGGATCTCCCCTGATGGATTGATTCAGCTTTCAGCTCGAGCTGCGGACAACACTTGCTCATTCACTCATTGACCGACAGACCGACCGACCGACCAGCTGACTGAACTGACTGGCCTCGCAACCACGCCGCCAGCGAGCGAAACCACCACTACCTCCAACGACACCGACCCGGTGCTCTCCAAGCACTCGCCCAAACTCTAAGCCGGCCCGGGATTTACTGGATCTTGACAAGCCCGTCCTCCATCTCTGCGGCAGCTAAGCCCTTTGGATCCCTTATCTGCCTCTGCCTCTCTTTCTTCTAGTGCTGCTCCTGTACACTACCTTACATGCCCGCTCGGCTAAGCTGTCATACGTCGTCTTCGTATTCCTCCAGTACGGGCAGTGCTTCCCACCTCGGACTCTCCCACTCTTGAACGGATATAGATAATAGGGCCGCCCATACCTGCTGTGCCACGATAACGGCCGCTACTATCGACCCTGCGATCCTGCCGAACAGTCTCACGTATCGACTCGCATGTGCTTCGCACTGCCCTCTGCCGCTCGCAAAGCTAAGCTCCCGTACCATTGGGGGCGATTGCAGGTGGAGGACGGTCAACCCGACTAGCCAGAGAGGGCAGACCCCCAAGCGGTAGCCGAACTCTGCCTCTGCACTTCCAAGACAGATTGCTCTTTTCTTCTGCCGTGATAGGAGCTTCTTCGCCCGCGGGTATCTGGGTAGCTCTAGCTCCGAGTCAATCTGTCTCTCACACCCCCGCGACACCTTAAATTCGCTGCTCTACGAGCTACCGCCCGCCCGCTCTGGCTGTCAAACAAAAGGGCCACCACGGCCGAGACATAGCCGATTCCGCCAACTCGCCATCATGCAGACCGCCTCCAATTCGCACCACGCCCACTCCGGGTCGGTGTCCTCGACTGCCTCTGGGCCCTACCCGTCGATGCCTGGCTCGCCTACTCTGACAAACCCGGACATGATCCTGCCCGATTACGACGACTCCATATCCTCCCCAGATCGCTCACAGTCCCCTCTAATGATGTGGAGGAACAATCACGGTGACATGCAATTCGACTTAACCCCCGAGGTCCTCTCGGGGCCGGTTAACCCCAGTACCCCAATCATCTATGGCAACGGAACCATGCTCTCCGACATTGGGGAGGTCACAGAAGTCGAGAGCACATGCCCCCGAACGAGGTCGCGCCAGAGCTCTGTCTCGACTCTGCAGCAATTCCCCATCCGTACCACGTCCAAGATGGCCCACGAGACCATGAAACGAGATCCGAGAGCCTCTCGCGAGCGGCGCGCATCGACCGATTCGACCAGTACCGTAACTACCAACGAGCAGAATGGCCTATTTGCCGATTTCGACGATTCCGTCAGTGTTGGGGACAGCAACTTTCAAGGGGACGATGAAGAAAGTGTGGCCGATTCGTACATTGACGATCACTCAATGCAGGAATCCATTTCGCCTGCACGTGAATACCCGAAAAACAGGCTGGAAGAGGATCGATTTTCGACAGCTCTCAGTCGACGGGCTGAGGAGATTCTGGCCAACGCCAAGCAGCGTTTGACGGTGAGCCACTCTAGATCAATTATCCATAATGAAAGATGCTGACTGGCCAAAGGCCATGGAGGGTAATCTGAACCGCGCTCGAACTTCGCTTGCCTCACCTCCGATGTCCTCGATGGGATCTGAATCGACACCGTCCCCACCGCCTCTGATCAGGCCCTCGACGGCGAAGAGCCACGATTCCGCTTACCGCGTGGGTCTTTCTGGCCATTCCCGAATATCGAGCGAAAACAATGTACCGGGCCAGTCGAAGCTGAGCGCGGGCACAGACCGGTCTTTGAGCGCCCTAGGGGTAGCTGGTGGCTACCGCCAGACTTTGCAGAACTCACGAAGTGCTGATTTCGCCCGGGAAAAACCCAGCATCTATACTCCAGAAAATGCGGTATACGGCAGTTGGGCTTTTGCTCAGAGCAGGCCAGCACTCCTTCCAGACCATGGGCTTGAGCCGCTGAGCGAAGATGACGTCTCCGAGGGCCCAGGATCTTCCGGTGTTCCTTTGGAAGAAACGAAGTTGGACACCTTTCTTAGTCCCACTTCTGGCTCGTATTCTGACCAAGGTCTTAGACGATCCGCCTCGACAGTTCAGATGCGAGACATAAAAGACCAGATGAAGGACTTGAAGGGCAGACTATCGACCTTGAGGGATCAAGCACGGGCTGATAGCATGAAACGGCGCAGCCTTCAGAGCTTGCGCACTCCAAGCCCGTTCACGCATGCCCGCGTAGAACAATGGTATGCAGACAGGAATGGGGACGCTGAGGAAACCGTCGCGGCTCCCGACTCCAGTGTTCCCCACGAACAGAGCCGGACCCCGAGTGGTTGCGGTGAGGAAAACGACGAAAGCCCGATTGAGTACGTGAAGACTCCCGAGTTGGAAGACGACTCGGAATTGAGCGAATACTCGGATGCAGATGAGAATGATCCGGTCACACAACTCACGCCTGCCGAATTCGTGCAGAACTCTGCCAGGAAGGCCGAGACTCCGGCCCCGGAAGAGGCGGTAGACGATATTGGCGACCAGGAAGATATGAGGACGGAGGATGGCTCTGACGACGAAGGGGAAGAGGAAGAGGAGGACGAAGACGGCAATGTTTTTGATTCTGGAAGCGAGAGCGGCGACTCCTATTACCAAGACACGGTCCAGAATCAAGTATCGCACGAAGACCGCGAAGATGCTTTCGACTACGAACATTTCTTTCTTCACAGTGCGATGGGCAGCATGAGCCGCAAACGGATGGAGCGAAGGGACAGTGAGAGCAGCTTCAGCTCGGAGGACTCGGTCGAGACGACTAAGGGGCCGAATGCCGGCACTGATGCTCGCTCCAGCGCTACTAGGGTCGGTCGTCCATCGAGAAGAGGCAGTACGGGATCGATATCGACCCTGGATTCATTCGCTTCGTTTGCCACTGCCACAGAGGGCAGAAGTGGCAGGACGACCAGAGCGGATACCTCGGCGATAGACGACTCGGTTGACGCGTTCGACATTTCCGCCGGCGACACTCAGTATTACACGCCCGAGTCTGCGAAACGAGCGATCTTCATATCTGGAAAGAGGACTTCCAGCTCGAACCCTAGCCCACGGCAGTCGTCTTTCGCTCGTCGCCCCCAAAGCAGTGCAGCTTCGTTTATGCACCGCCCATCAGTGTCGTCTCTGGGATCCGCGGGTACCACACGGAGCTTCCCGCTAGTCAACCGACCTAAGGTAAACGGCGGAATCCTTACCCCTCGCGAATCCCCGGACCAAGAACTGAAACAAATATCGGAGACGCTCATGAGCGAAACAACTAGCATATGTGAGCGCGAGAGCATCCACCAGGCGGAGAAGGCAGATGCTATCGAGGCCCTGCAAAGGGATGACCAGATTCTGGTGGAGCGTCTCGTCGCCAGTCTAGGCCGATGCGTACTCGGACTGACAGAATCTGGCCGTGCCAGTTCAGAAAACCGGATGTATCGCCGAAGAATCGAAGCGGCGCGGAGGCTCCTCGAGGGGGAGGACATGGCACCGTAATGATTAATGTCTAATCCGCTGGAACGACACAGCTACCTGGAATAGGCCTCATCTTTACCCACCCTCTAGGAAACTTGCGTTGCGTCACGGCCCCCTTTTTGCATTACCTGCTTCAGCGCCAGTGGTTACGAGCATGAGAGATGCAATGTTTTACGGTCTAGAATATTGGGGTGTTCGAATTTGGCGGGGAGGAAGGGCTTGCAGTGGGGAGGGCCTTCCGGAAGCTGTTGGTCGGGCGGTTCTCTTCGTTCGATACCCTCGGTCACAATGTGGCCAACCCTTTTTTGCTTTGTATCTATAAAAAAACTCCAAATGAGCATATTAAAACAGTTATATACTTGGCTATGATGGTACATGCTAGTAGACTGTGTCTATGCGGCTCTTAGAGGCAAATGACTGGCAAAGAGTAAGGAGCAATCTTACAATTGCTGTCGCAACGGCCGTTTTCCTTGCTGTGTGGTCAGGGAAGACGAAAATCTGCCATGTGCTTTGCATAGCCCACCAAGGCATACAAGCCTTGCTAACCAACCACGGTATTTACCCAGGTGGTAGGAAGTCGGGAATGATGTAGACCAATTGGATGGTATAGACCAAGATGCCAAATACCAACACGATACTATTGATCAATGTGCCATCTACTTAAGTATCTACCTTACTACACTTGGACAAACACTGGGCAACCACACCTGAAAAGCGCCAGAGCGAGACGGTGCGTACTTACCGTGTCGCACTGTGCGAAGCACTATGCAACCAGCTGCCAGCCGCCAGCCGCTTACCTCGTTCGATAAGCATTGGCAACCTCCCATTGAATACCTCCGGGCAACTGCGTCCCAGGTTGCCTCTCGCTCAATACCTAGGCTACCGCTTCTCTACAGCCGGTCAATGGTTTCTTCTTCTTCACAACAGTGCTTGTTTGGGGGTTCACTCCCTCCCATTCCTGTGTGTGCATGGTGTTCTGAGCGGACTGCTGGACACTCCCCTTCCCGAGTTCCCTTCCTCCATACCTTAAGCACCACTGCGTTCGCTATCCCGAGCTTCCTCCTTCTGCTTGAATCTGCCCGCTTCTTGCTGTGCTTCAATCTCCCCAGCTTGTACTCCATCCGAGCAGCCGCTATTCTCTTCTTCCGCTAAGCTGCCGCTGTCTTCTTCACCACTCAATTCGTCGCCGTCTTCGCCTACCGCCAGGTCTTCCTGAGTTTGAGCTGCCGCCGGCTTCCTATATCCCTTTGCTGCTGTCATCTGATTCTACTTGAAGTTGCCACTATCATGGATGGTCCGGATGACCCCTGGCTCTCTAGGTACATCCCTGTTGGGTGTATCGACATTCCCATTGATAAAGACGGCACTCGACCAGAGCTTGAAGCTGCTACGACTCTCGAGGGCTGGACCTTCCTCACACGTGATGGTAACGACATCCCTGAAGTCCATCGCTTGGACCCCAGAGTATGCGCAGGCCTCCTTAACTCCCCCGAGCTCGGGGACTGCGAGTACCTTTGGCGACATTTCCTCCTCCAGCTGTCTTTCGCCGTGGTCTCAATTTCACCATCACGCCTCCTCGGACGAATGAGAGTATATATGCTCCCATACGATGTTGGCCGAGGCAACAGGAGCTCCCGGAACGAATTCACTGTCCCGTTGAGGAAGGTTCTCTCCCAACTGTGCCACTCCCGTGATGCTTGGGCAGGGACAGAACCACACACGTGTGAGACGTCGATGCCATATATAAAAACTGCGTCTTCCATGCAGGGTGATCCCTCGCTGCTCGCCTTGTTTAATAACATCCCATCACCAGACCCTCGCCCCGAGCTAGTTGAGGATGGCAGTATTAGGCACGGCATGGAGGAGCTTCTGGAAAACAAACCTCGCGGCTTAAGCTCGACGCTCCATCCATATCAAGGCCGTACAGCAGCTCTCATGCTCCAACGAGAGTCTGCACCAGGCAGAGTCGAGGATCCTCGATTCCGGCCCCTTCTGGACCAGACAGGCCGCCCGTGGTACTATGATAGTGTCACTGGGATCCCTTTGAGACAACCTCATTACTACGACGAGGTGTGCGGTGGGTTACTCGCCGAAGAGATGGGAACGGGCAAGACTGTCATAGTTCTGGCTCTCATCCTTACCACGAAGAACGTCCCTGTCACCGCCCCAGAGCCCTACGTGGCAGAGGTACTGCCGCGACCCAAGGACCAGGTACCCTCCTTAATGGACCTGGCAGCAGCTGCAGCAAATAAGAACGCTGTAGCGTGGAAGCGTTTCTTCAAAGAAGCTGAAGATGACGGCGACGATTACCAACTCTGCATCAACGCCCTGGCGCGACCGGAGAATCGCGCGTTTTACTATATTCGAGAGAGGGTAGAGGCTCGCCGAAGCGGCCGCCTGGAGCTCCCCGAAGTCCCTCTCAAGCAAGTGTACCTCAGTTCTACGACACTTGTGATTGTGCCAGAAAACCTAGTCAGACAGTGGCAGGAAGAGATCAAGAAACATACGCCTAGCTTGAACGTGCTTGTTCTCGTGGGCCGTGCAGAGATACCTTCAGTAACGGAGTTGATGGCATACGATGTCCTCCTTTTCTCGGACACGCGTTTTGAAATGACTGAGAAAGTGCGCCAGAACGGAGAAGGACCAGCTATACCTGTATACTGTCCGCTGGAACACATCCGCTTCAAGAGATGTGTCGTCGACGAAGGCCACAAGCTGGGCAATGGGGGCAATTCATGGAAGAGCAACGTGATGCGGGCACTCGCACGCCTGGAAATCGCCGCACGATGGGTCGTCACTGGCACACCTTCTCGAGGACTGTATGGGGTTGACCAACCGACTTCCGAGCCCCAGACTCCACCCGGGGGACCTCCTCGAAGTTTGGATCCCAACTCGATGAAGCAGGAAGAGTGGGATATTCGAAGAATCTGCAATATCGCCATCAAGTTCCTCAATGTCAGGCCATGGTCAATAACCAAGGAAGAGGCCGGCGATAGTGACAGAAAGGCCGACTACCGGGATTACATGTTACATGCCGACCAGTACAAAAGGGGGCACGACCGGAGAGACGTTCTTGCCAACACGCTCAATTCTCTCGTGGTGCGCCATCGGATGTCGGAAATTGGATCTATACTACCGCCCGTGAACGAGAAGGTGGTGGTGCTGGATGGGTCTTACCAGGACCAAATATCGCTCAACCTGTTCGCCATGATCATCGTGTTCAATGCCGTTCAGTCACAGAGAACAGACAGGGATTATTTCTTCCACGAGGGCCAGAGAAAGTTTCTCAATTTATTGGTCCGTAATCTCAGGCAAGCATGTTTTGTCGGCGGCGTCTTTTTTCCCACCGAGGATATCAACACGGCCGTGGAGACTGCAGAGGAATTCCTCACAAAGAAGTCGATCCCTATATCGGAGGACGATGAGAAGATACTGCACCAAGCGATCAGCTTCGGCAAATTGGCAGCAAGGAACCACTTGAAGCAGCTATGCAGCAAGTACCATGTTATGCCCCTCTATGTCGAGAAGTTTCCAGGTGGAAGAGGCCAATCATGGTCGCTGGATGACACCGTGACGGAGGATGGTCTAATATGCACCGAAGCGGGATTGGTCCGCTCGCTTCAGAAATATCTGAACCCGTGTATCGACGCACCGATGGCACTACGATTGTTGCTTGAGAATGGCCGGCTGGATCTCCAAGGCGTGTCCGAGAGAGCGGCGATGTTCAAAGGTGCAAGCGGTGATACAAACACCGCCCAACAGAATAATGTTCTTGCTGGTAAGATCGGACCCGGACTAGATTACCATCCCAAGCCGAAATCTACGGTTCCGGAAACGGGGTTGGAGGTTGAACTCGAAAGGGAGCCTCAACTTGCCGATACAAGCAACATTCAAGTCGCCGTAGCTCTGGCGGGTACGAGGGTCGTGTCCACAGCATCGGCCAAGCTGTCGTACCTGATTGACGCAATCGTCAAGTACCAGGACCAAGAGCAGATCATCGTCTTCTTCGATATCGACAATGTTGCCTGGTATCTTGCTCAGGTGCTTGAGATCTTGCAAATCCAGCACCTTATCTACACAAGCGCGGGACTCAATGCAGCAAGACGAGCTCAATACGTGGCGACGTTTACGCACAACCCCAAGTTCCGTGTCTTGCTGATGGATATCAACCAGGCCGCATTCGGTCTTGACATGCGCAGCGCCTCCCGGATATACTTCACTTCTCCCGTGTTGAACCCTCAAGTACAGGCGCAGGCGATTGGCCGAGTGCGACGTATCAGTCAGGAGAAGCCCGTTACAGTGGAGACGTTGGTACTGCGCGACAGCATCGAGGAAGTGATCGTGAATCGCCGCGATCACATGAGCCAAACGGACTGCAGCAGGGTCAAGGACATCCTGGATGATCAGAAGATCTATCAATGGATCAAGAACGCAGCCGTCAAGCCGATGGACGAGATGAAAGAAGGCGTGGCCCAGACAGCCAAGCTGGATACGCCGCAGTTTGTGTTCGGTCGAGGATTTGGCCGTGATCTTCATCCCGACGAAGGTCTGGTCCCCGAAAGCCCGGAGAGCAGAACCCGTGCCGGCCGGATGCCGAGCAAAGGAACGAAACGGTCTCGCAGCTCTGGGTCGTCAGCTGGTCAGAACAACGGGGCAAGCAATCCAGATGACGTTGAACGGGCCGCGAAGAAACGAGTGGCGCGGGTTCGGTTTGCGTCTTGATATGCTTGATGCAAGAATTCATGATTCCCATGGTGTTCGGCAAGCAAGGTGGGGGGCTATTGGTTGGCCTTGGAATTTGGCGTCTTCATCTATCTGTTGCCTGCGGAGAGCACGAAGTGATGATTTGGAACGCATCGATAACGATTTTTGGAAGACCTTAGGGAGGACGTCGGAATCTAGTATTACCATGGTATAATGGCTTGTACAATATGAGCAATCGGAGCAGGTAGCAAGAAACAAAACCAGGTGGATGCAAGCCGAGACCAGTAGGTAAGATACATATAGCATTCATGCCAACAAGAGTCGGGTTGATGATACCGACAAAGAGAACCGTAATCTATGCTAGCTCTCCAGGTTCTAGACACGCCTCTGCAACCCGCGCGCGAACCGTACACGAGGTTTGATACCTAAAGAACTTCCGTTGCTTCTTCGTACACTCAGCACCTGGCAGCTCTCATCTCCTCTTGCTCCCCGGCACCCGTTCGTCCGTCCGTCTAACGGTCTCCCTCATGCTGCAGCACGACCGGCTTCCCCGGCACCCAATCGTCGATGCTCTGGCGGATATTGAGCCAGTACCGCAACCGCACGACCTCCTCCCGGGCCGTGCGCAGGTCGTCGGCGCGGAAGGCCCGGTCGAGGACGCCCTCGCTGCGGGCGATGCGGGCCTCGTTGTCGCGGCGCAGGCCCGCCAGCGCGTCCTCGTCCGCGGCCTCCTCGATCGCCTCCCGCGCCTCCAGCACCAGCGCCAGCAGCGCCGGGTCGGCGACCCGCGCCGTCTCCTCGTCCTCGTCGTCCACCACCCCGCGCGCGTCCAGCAGGTGCCGCGCCCGCGCCAGGGGGCACGCCAGCGCGCGGAAGGCGTCGTTGAGCCGCGCGCTCGCCGCCCCCGCCCCCGCCTTCCCCGCCCCCGCGTGCTTGTCCGGGTGCGCCGCCGCCTGCAGCCGCAGGAACTCGCGCCGCAGCGCCGCCACGTCCACGGCGAAGGGGCCGGCGGGCGGGGGCCCGGCCGGGAAGGTCGCCGGGAAGAGCGCGTAGTGCGTTGTTGGCGGCGACGGCGGGGAGGAGGAGGGGGTGGGGGACGGCTGCGCGGGTTCTTTCGCCGTCCCTGCGGGGTCGCTTGAGGAGGAGGAGGAGGAGGCGGCGGCTGCTGCCGGGCTCGAGGATTTCTGCTGCTGCTGCTGCCGTGCGCGGGGGTTCGTGTGGAAGGTCCGTCGCTGCTGCTGCTGCTGGGTTGTTGTGGTCATCGTCATCGTCATCACGGGCGCGCGCCGCGGTGCGGGATGTCGGTGTTGGCGCCGCTGCGCGAAGACGCGGCTTTGCGTTGCTGCTGCGGATGAAAGCCGCGCCGGACCTGTGGTCGCGCAGGCATTGCTTATGCGACTTGCGCGCTGCAGTGAAGATCGCATGCTGCCCGATTTTATGTGCGAGAAGGTGATGAAGGCGCCGGGAGCTCGGAGGCGACTTGAAGGTACCTAAGGTATGCAAGGAAGGTCGGGAACAAAAAGTTCGGCGATAATGACGTTGAGCAAAGGAACCCACCCGGCTTGGCTCGGATGTCCCTGCATACTAGAAGACGAGCGGGTGGCCCCACCGGGCACGCCTTCTTCGCTGGCGCTTAGAAGGTCTAAATACTATGGGTTTTTATAATCTATGGGAATCGCCTCATAAATATTTTTGCAGTGTAAACACTATATAAACCGTACCGTGATACACGTCTTTGTAAATTAACTGCGTTTATCGCATTGCATACCTTTTTTTATTGTAATTGCAAAGGGGCGGTTAATTGCTATCGATTGCGTTTTTTATGCTATTAACTATTAATTGCGTTTTTTGCGCAGTTGGCCCGTTGAATGCGTTTTTTGCGTAATTGGCTAAAGAATGCGTTTTTTGTGTAATTAGCGCCTAATTGACTAAAGAATGCGTTTTTTGCGCAATTGACTAAAGAATGCGTTTTTTGCGCAATTGGCTAAAAAATGCGTTTTTTGCGCAATTAACTATAATTAACTATTTTTATGCCTTTACGCCCGTTTTTATAGTTATTATATTAATTACGCTAAATAAGCGTATTTAACTTTTAATAGCACGTAGCGCCCGTTATACCTATGGACTGCTAGGCATTTTATCTCTCTCGTTTTTACTATTGCCACTACTATTATTACTATCGTTATTTATAACTACGGCTTCGCTTTTGCCATAAAAAAAAGTCTTTTTTTATAAAGCTTAAGATATAATATATAGGAAAGGGGGGAGGCTATCGTTTTTTTTTATAGTCTCTAACTACTTACCCGTCGCTATAGCCTTGCTAATACCCGGCTAAGAAAATAGCTTAGCTCTTAAACTCCTACATATTTTTATTTACTTTAGCCGCGGCGTTAATGTTATATCGACTTTTTATTCGGGTTACGGACCGGGTTTTTCGATAATTAGCCAAAAAGAGTGCCCCTGGCTATAAAAGATATAGTCTAGTAATTACTTAACTTAGTATATTTAATTTAAAAATTTAAAGTATATAAGTTTTACCGTTATTTGCCACTTTTTTCGTAAAAGGTTTTTTTTACGTCGTTTTTTTTTACGTAAGTAACAAAGTTATTAGTTAGTAAGCTTAGTAGCTTTTTTTTTACGAAGTTATTTAGCGTATGCTTTTAATTTTTATTAAGTAACATTATTAAATCTTTAACCGGCAGGCTTAACGGTTTTACGTTTAGTTTTTTTAGTAAAACTTTTTATTCTAGCTTATTTCTTACGCGCGGCGTAGTTAATTATACGTTTAAGCGCTATAGCTTAATTTAATATTTTAATAAGGTTTTAAATATATTTGCAAAAAAGCAAGGAAAGTAATAGATTTAAAACGTTAACGTAACGTTCTCAAATATAAGAGGCAAACGCCTTAGCGCGGGTAAGGTTATCATTAATTAATAAAAGGCCTAAGACTTTAATAGTTTATTTTACCGCTATTATAGCTTTAACTTTATTAAGTATAATATCGAGATTTTATAGCTAGTAACCTATTTTTTAAAAAGCGAAAAGGAGGTTTTTTTTAATAAAAGCGCTATAATATATCTTATTAAGGTTATCGATTAAGTTTGCCTTAATAAATATTATCTCCTCGGCGCGGGCATATTATTATTATATTTATTAGTGTATTAACTTTAATACCTAAAAAATAATAAGGTTAAAAGGTTAAAAAATATTTAACGAATAAGGGGGCATAAAAATAAGCATAATATAGTATTAAAAGTAATATTTGCCGGCTTCGAGACTTATGTAACTAGAAAAGTTATTAAGGGTTAGCATACGCTATATTTTTTTTCTTAATAGCTTAGAATAGCTATTTTTGGTTTCGGGATTACTTCTCTAGCTATTAAAAGTCTTTTCGCATTCGTCGACGCCATACTACTTTTATAGCGAAAATTTGCGGTTAAAAGCGTTAATAGCGTATTTAGTAAAGGTGCTTGATTTTTCGAAAGAGTGGGCATTGAAATGCTTAAGAAAATCGACTTATATTTAATTTGTTAAGAAGCTATTTTCAGAACGGGTAAAGCGTGTATTACCGTTAATAAAAGCGTGTTCTTAATTAAGGTTAGGCTAGACTTTAAGCATAATATATAAGGGGATAGCCTTGTTAACCGCTAAGCTATATTTTATGGTTATACTAGTCTTTTTATTAATAAAATTTACTACTACACGGGAAGGTTATTTAACGCGGGCGATAACGATAACTTTAACGCGGCTTAATATAACTCTTATGCGTATATCGGTTTTATCGGCGTTTTAGTTATCCGTTGTTTATATATCGAACTTTTTTATGGTTTTTTTATACATATTAAAGTACTTAATAAGCCATTCGTGTTGTTTTTAGGTATTTAATTAATGGATATTAACGGAATAGGTTTAAGTAATGTATAGTTCGGGACGGTTTTTTTAAAAGCGGGTAAACTAACTTTTTTTATAAAGAGGCGTTGGAGGCGTTTTTTTAGTTAGTAACTTATCGATAATGGCACGTAATAAGTATTTAGTTATAAAAAAGCCGCCTCGGTTAAAAAGGGCGTAATAAGTTATAAGAGAGAAATTTTTAGATTTTATAAGTAGTAAGGGGCGGCCGTAACGTATAAGTGATTTAATATTTAGCTTGCCGGCTTTTAGCGCAGCTAATTACCGTTAAATTAACAAAACGGGTGCTTTAAAGCGGGTAGAGGCCTTTTTAATAATAAGGTAAAAGCGGTAGCTAAGGTAATAGAAGTGGTGTTATTAACGGGTTAAAAGTACGTGGTTTATAGCGGTAAAGGTTTATTTAGCTGCGTTAAGCCTGGAAAAAGGGGGTAATATATCTTTAAAATCTATTATAATCGATTATTTAGGCTTATTTAAAGGTATTAATGGCTTAGGGAGTGTTTAATTTAATATTATTTAAAAAGGGGTGATTATCAGTATGGTTTATATAGTGTTTGCACTGTAAAAATATTTGTGGGGCGATTCTTATAAATTATAGAAACCTATAGTATTTAGACTTTTTAAGCGCCAGCGAAGAAGGCGTGCCCGGTGGGGCCACCCGCTCGTTTTCTAGTAATAGAACCTTGAGGAAGTCGAGCTAGCAAAGGGGCTTGGCGCCAAGATCTGGGGTAACGCGGTGCCGTGACTCGGTAACGGTGCCTGCCTGCCTGCCTGACTGCCTGCCTGCCTGCCTGCCTGCCTGCCTGACTGCCTGCCTGCCTTTGGTTGCGGCGATTTGATTTGCCTTAGGTAAGGAAGTAGACAATCACACCTCGGAAGAGGAGAGACGTGGGCTTTGTCGGTGATCCTGATCTCTCATGATATTGTGGAATCTGCGTGGAAGGACTCTGTCTCATCTGTAGGCTTCACGCTGTACCTCTGGAGTCAGCCTAAATGATTTGCGCCCGTGTTACCCCGTCTCGTCCTTGAACTCTCTCTCTCGTGCTTCTCCTGTGACCAAGTCGTTGACACTTCAACGTATCCCGATTCCCCGAGATTCGCCGCGAGGTATGTAGAGTAAACGAGATCTACTCACGGACTTACATCCGAAACCCATCGTGGAGTTTTGATAAGCTAGGTAGACTAAAGGAGATGGCCAAGCCACGCGGCCTCGCCGTCAGCACCGGCAAAGGGGAGGGTGGGACTCCGGATCTATACCGATCGCCCCCCAAGACCCAGCACGGGTTCGGCAGTGGCTAGATCGCGAATAGAGATATTCACTAAGCTTGTTTCAGCTTGATTTGCTCCTCTGGCTGGTGATATCATCAGAGCCGACGGGACTCGTCCCAAGGCTGGATGGATGGGTGGACGGATGGACGGATCGTGGTGGGACGGCCAGCGATCGAAACTCCCCCTCCCCGCGCCTCCCCAGAGAGCAGATCGCAATCCCTCTTGTTTATTGTCCGGTAGATCGTAGTGCCACCTCTTGGCATCTGCCCCCTCCCCTGAGCCGACAACGGCGGAGTACCTACCGGGAGGAACGTGGCTGTGGTTTTCTGGCTGCCATGGCTGTTATGCGCTTTGCCAGGCAATTGGAATATCGACCATGGTTTCAGGAGGAAGCCGGTAGAGGTAGCCATTCTGATACTGCAAACGACGTAGGATGCCGCCAACTCAGGAACTGCGTAATCACCGTAGAGATGGAATTGAGAATAGTCAGACATTAAGTAAACCATATCCAGCCGAATGGATATAAAGGGGGTATCTGCTACGGAAGTAGACAAGCCAAAAGAACAAGTGAGATATGTACAGCGAGGGTGTGTGGGTGTGGGTGAGTGAGTGTATATACAAGTTTCGATGTGTGCAGGTATGTAGGTATGCTGTGCATCTCGATCTCGAGACGTAGCACAGGTTCCATTATCCGATCCTCCTCAACTTCGTCCTCGGCGGCGAGCAACCCGCTCCAGCCACTCATCCCCAACAATTTTCTCCTCCTCCACCAGTAAACATGCGGGCGGGCATCACCACCACCCTCTCCCTCACAACTCGACCGCGCGCCAGCGCCCCCGCTCCGTATGCCACCAGCGCTCGGCCTCGCGGCTCTTGGCGGCGCCGCCGCCCTGCGCCTGCGCCGCCGCCGCCGCCGAGGCGTAGCTGTTCCAGCGGCCGTTGCAGCCCTCGGGGGCGCCGGGCCGGGCCAGGTTCTCGCCGCCGTCGCCCAGGACGTCGGCGACGTCGCGCAGGCCGCCGTTGGCGTCGAGCGCGTCCGCGTCCGCCTCCAGCACGTACGCGAGCCGGCAGTCGGTGCCGACGGCGCCCAGGAAGGGCGCCAGCCCCTCGCTGGCCACCCGCGCCCCGCGCTCGTCCCACACCTCGGCGCGGAAGCGCGGCGCCCCGCGCTGCCGCGCCGCCTCCAGCCGCGCCTGCGCCGCCGCCCGCGCCGCCGCCAGGTGGCTGCCCACCTTGGACGGGAACAGCAGGTCGTCCACGGGGAAGGCGAGCAGGCCCGCCGTGGCCGTGCCGGGCGACCGCTGCAGCTTCGGCGTCGTCGGCGTCGTCGGCGTCATCGGGGGGCTGCTGCCGTGCCCCGGCAGCGCCGGCACCGCCGCCGCCACCACCAGCCGGTCGCCGGGCCGCTCGATGCGCGTCCGCGGCACGCACAGGTTCTGGAAGAGGGCGTCGGGGTCGTGGGGGGCGCGCAGGGCGCGCAGGCGCGGGAAGCCGGCGCAGGCGATGGAGCGGGCGAGGATGCGGTCGGCGTCGCAGGCGCCGGCCGAGCCGCCGCGCCCGGACCCGGTCGTCGGCGGCGTCGGCATGGCGTGCGCGGCCGCCGGGACGACGTCCCAGTGCAGGCGCGTCAGGGTCTTGCTGGCCAGGTAGGGGAAGAGCCAGATGCGCTCGTTGGCGGGCATGGCCGGGGCGATGGTCTGGGTCAGGGCGAAGTCGCGCAGGTTGGGCAGGAAGCTCAGCAGCTGGCTCAGCGTCGGCAGCGAGTCCACGTCGACGTGGTGCAGGGTCAGGCGGCGCAGGGCGCGCGACGAGGGCCGCCGGGCCAGCGACGACAGGCCCTCGGACGAGACGCCCGGTAGGTGCGACAGCGTCAGGGTCTCGAGCGGCGGCAGCGACAGCAGGTTGGCGTCGTTGAAGGCGGTGAAGGGCAGGTGGGAGAGGTGCAGGGTCTTGAGGGCGGGCATGTGCGACATCAGATCCGGCAGCACCGTGACCGGCGTCAGCGTGGCCCCCGGCAGGCAGTGGATCGACAGCGTCTCCAGCTCCGTCCAGTTGGCGTGCATGTCGAGGAAGTCGTCGCTCTGCTCCGGCAGCAGGTCGCCCGGCGCCTCCTGGTAGTTCGGGTTGGCCGCGTTGAGCAGCGGCGCCGCGTTCGACATCCGCCGTTTGCGCTGGAAGCGCGATGCCTCCAGCGTCCAGTGGATCTGCTTGAGCTGCGTCCGCGTCGACAGCGCGTGGAAGAGCCGGCTGAAGGAGAAGTCGTAGTTCGAGTGGAAGCCCAGGAGCCGTTCGAAGTTCGGACACGCCATGATCACCGACGCCACCAGGTTCTGGTACAGGTCCAGAGGGACACCTTGAGGCGCTGCGGGCGGCTTGAGAGTACGCACCATAGCTCCGAGGTCAGGGTTTGCTCTCAGCGTGCGACGGAGCAAGGTCAATCGAGAGCCGAAACCGAGCTTTAGTCGCTTCTTTTGTGAGTGTAAGTCAGCACCCACGAGTTGTATGTCCTCGTAGCTTCATGGAACCGGTCAGCTTCAATGCTCTATTGGAGGAAGCGGGACTGAATGCACTTACAGGGCTACCTGTGCGACCCTCAGGAATTTCCGGGCAGACAAGGAGACGGAGCACAGGTCCCTCATCATGCAGGTTGCGCAGCTCGTACTGCCAGGCTCCAAGTGCAACTCTCTCAGGTTGGCGAGGATGAGTCCCAATACCTCCTCCGGCAGGGCGGCCATCATCTCGTTCGGCTCTCTCTTGCGTCGGTACTGTGATTTTTGCTTGATGGGCGCCGGCCGCTGGAATCCGTACTCCGATCTGCGCGAGGCCGAGGAGCCCCACGAGTCGAAGCTCGTTCTCCTGCTGCTGGTCGGGCTGCTGAGGATCGCGTCGAAGCTGTCTTTGGTCGCGACGGAGCTCCCTGTGCTCGAAATGCTGGTGTTGGACGGTCGTCGCTGGTACATTCCTGGCCGCGAGTCGATTTGCGCATAGCTGCTATTCATCGAGGGCGGTAGTCGGGGCCGTTGCGCTGTCTGAGTCTGTGTCTGACCGTAGCCCGAGGCTGCCATTGAGTCTCTGAAGTTCGCTTCCCGCGTCGCATACGACGGCCCTGGGCCCATGACAGACCCCATATTCTTGCTGCTTCTCTTGATCGACCTTGGCCTCAGTAGGTTGGGATCGTAGTTCTGTCGGCGCGAGACGGGTTGTAAGATGGGTTGTGAGTTCGAGCGAGATCTCTGATGCGTTTTGCTTCTAGAATTGACCGATCAGAAAAAGAAAGCCAGCAAGAAGATACGAGCGACAGGAGAAGACATGAATGAATATCGAAAAAGTCTCGAGGTGAAGATCAGCGTGGTCCCGTATTCCGGGTCCACCAGACACTAAAAAACACCGGAGAGAGGCGCAGGCAGGGGGCACGATCAAGCCCCGGACCTGAGCGCCAGAGGCTCGCCTGCGCGCACGGCCAGAGAGGCACGGGGCCTCGCGAAGGAGCAACAGACCCTTACTTCCACCCCGGCTCGTGCCCAGCCCGGGCGCTTGTTGTCGCTGGGGGGGGGGGGTGTTCATATTTGGGGGCTGCAACGCTCTCTCTCTCGGCTCTCTTCCCAGCAGCCAAAGACAGTTGACTGACCGAGAAGGGCTATTATTGTGACCACGGCGACCGAGGAGCTGTAAGCCACGGCACTAAACTATTAGGCGGTTGGCGTTCACAATGAACGGGCGGCCGCTTGGCGGGTAGGACGGTAGTAGCGTCGAGCGGTTGTTGTATGTGGAAATTAATCCCCTGAGAAAAACACGCCGCCGGAATATTGCCGTCCACTAAACGGGATATTACAACTGGGCGTGTCGAACGAACATGACGGCATGGGTCGAATTGGGAATGGATCAGGAACACGATGCAGCCAGATGCGTTGGAACTGCGGATATGTCGTGCTGTGGTGGATAGGGGATTTCCCTTTCGAACTGCCCAACTAGGACAGGACAACCTCCTCTGCCATCTCAGAGTGCGGCTCCGGAATCTGCAGAAAGCTGGGGGGGAAGACCTCGGGGAGGGCAGGATGGCATGGTCTCCAGGCCTAGCAGCAGCAACCTAGCTACCCTAGCTAAGGTACCAGGACCAACGAACAAGGATGGAAAGACGACCACTTTCGTCTCTCAGCCTCTCGGGGAAATAATCGAAAGCAGAAGCGAGCAAATGCCCGTACGCAGCAAAGCGGCGAAGCTGAACTGGACCGCACGGGAACGATGTCTGATTCTGAACCTGAACTGAACCTGAACTGAACCTGAACGCGAACTTACGGGGTTCTATTTCTGGACCCGTTCGTGGCTTGCACCACCGGGCTCTCGTGGCTGCTGCATCTGAACTGTCGCCCGACGCGGCAGCTGGTCACCGGGGTCTCTTCTTCGAGAATGGTGCTGACGACGGTGGACTCTCTCACGAACGGGGTCTTCTGCTCGAAGGGGTACTGTCCGTAGCCGTAGTTTCTGTCGTTATGAATACTGTGGCTATCCCCCTGGAGCTCGCTCGGAACTGTGGCCGTCGGCAGCGATGCCCGCCTCTTCTGGATCTTGCGCGCCGCGGGGCGTGGCTTGAAGAATCGGGAATAGGAGACGGAAGAGCGCCGTGGCTCGGTGCTCAAGGTTGCATCGGCCATCATTTCGTAGGACCACGTTCGCGCACAGAGGATTAACCCGAAATGCTCGTCCTTAGCTGCAGTGTTGGCCCTCGATCGGCGCAAGGGGGGTTACGTTCGGTTCCTGCGTCGCCGTGGCCCTGGGTGCCTTTGGTTTCAGCTGGAGCGGCTGCAGGTCGTATATTACTCGCCGTCTTCAGCGAATCTGGGGATGGAAGGGTGTCAAGGGCGTTTGGGGCATCTTTCGGTGGCAGGTCACCGTCGTCTTCGTCGTAGCTGCGAGACCGAGCCTGTCTCGCCGAGAGTTGATGAGACCAAGAAAAACAGCAGATGCGCAGCAGGAGACCTCGACAAATATGGGAATATGGGTACGGACGGAGGACGTGGGTAATCGGCCTTTTTTTTTTCTTTGAAGGTCAATGACAGTCAACTTTGCATGTTCATGCGCAGTAAATTGTACTGAAAGCTGGGAACCCACGCTGGTCTCGGCTGTCAAGGTGCTGGGGGCAGCCCTGTCGGTGAAGGAGTCGGAGGTGCAGGACCAGGACGGGTCAGGAACCATAGGCTAGGAATCGCCCTCCCGCGGCGTCTAGCCAACTTCTAGGCCGAGTCTGAGGTTCTCATGAAAGGGTCCCCGTCCCGTCTCCCAGATCGGACCCGGAATACAGGAATAGAGAGGCCTCAAAGCGGCCAGTCGCAGAGGGAGGAGCGTAGGTTGGAAGTTGGAACGGGACGGGGTGACGATCTACGCGCGAGATTGCCGAAGCTTGTCTGTAAGGTTAAGGTTACGGTCACAGGCCAGCGACAGGTAGGCAGGCAGGCAGGCAGGCAGGCAGGCAGGCAGGCGGAGTGGCAGATGTCAAGTCTTTTTATCAAGAGGGAACAAAAGCAACATCGTCGTCGTTGCTTCTGACAACCCGAGCTGACAGTCTTGTTGCCTCTGCCTCCTAGCGATCACTTGACCGCTAACCAGCCTCCCAGTATGCATGTTGTTGTTGTTGTTGTTAGCCGCGGCATGTTGCTGCTCCTGCACAGCAGCAACGACAGCAACAAATAACTGCAGCAAGCAACGACATCATCCACACCGTGGCTGAGCAGTGATTACTTACCCATCGACCCATCTTAGGCATGCAGCTTGAGCTCCGAGCTCTCTGATGCGCCGCGACTAGCAAGCTGAACGGTGCGGAGAGTGTACCATCCCTATCCCAACGTGTCCTCTGACCGCCCATCGATTGGGCGACGGGCAACGGTGCCAAGATGGAGGTTGTTGGTTTCGGCACAGCGGCGTGCGTGACTTACATTGGCTTCCTCGTCACACCCTGGGGCCGCCGTACCGATCTCGATACCGCAGAATATCTAACCTAGCTTCCGTCGACGAGCGAGGCGAGGGCGGGAAAGACGCCCAATGGCATTTCGTGTGACGTGACCACGGCACTGCTTCACCGAGCAGATTGTTGAAGTCGGACCATCCATGGTGCCCGTCCCAGTTGCCTTCGCGTGCAAACCGGGCAGAGCTGAACGCCATCGGTCGACATGTGCAGGCGTAGCGCGACGGCCGCTATTTTGCCTTCGGCGTTTAGCCCTCCCGGTCCGCTGGCTCCATCTCGCAATACCTAAAACGAGGGATGGCATCATCGCCATATGTTCACGGGTGCATCTATCTGTTCAGAGGCCTCAACGAACTCTTTGCTAAGGTTGTCCCCCACCGTCGAGAATGGGTGACACGGCCAGTCAACCGTTGACGGTTTCGAAACAGTCGGTCGGCCGGGGGGAGCTTCCTGACATTGGAACCTTCCATTCTCGTGCGTGGCCTTCGATCGATTCGATGGGCTGGCGAATTGCAGTTGACCAGGGTATCCGAATAGGCAAGTAAGTAGGTAATCACAGAGAGCTTGGCCCCTGAGGAGTGAGGAGTCAGGGCCTGAGGTCGGCTCGCTCTCCCCCGGCACTTTACTTAGCTTTCTTGCCGCTAGCATTGGCTACCGTTGTTTTACCATTCCAGACACAAGCGGGATTGAAGCTCATGTTGCCGTCCACTGTAGGGTAGAATCTAAATTGAGAGGTGACGAAAGACCATCGCGGAACAATTCGCGCGAGCCCCCAGCCCAAGCCCGGATGGGAAAGGCAGATTGCGATGTTTGGGATCCGGGGTGGGCAAAATTACCCTGCATGGGGACGCACATTTGCGTTATGCTCAGACTTGTGTCTGTGTCCAAGGTGTGACACGGTGACGGCGTAGGTATTACATAAGCCCGAGCACGGACGTCGGGTCTTACTTTACGCTGCTGCCTTCTTCCCTCCGCGCGCTTCCTCTTGCCGTAACCGGGAACAACCAAGTTAGGACCAACACCAAAGCTCGGTCAAGACGATGACAGCATCGCGTATACGAGCTTCACTAACGAAACCACGCCTGCATCGGAGCACGCGAGCCAGTGAAGAATTTTCGTTGTTACTATTATGGTGTAAGGATCAGCTTACGTACCTAACCTCAAGAGCATACAAACCTTATTCCCAGTAAAATGCCATGTTATATGGACAGGCGCGTCGCAGAGTTATAGTCCGTAATCGGCCCCCGACGTACAAGATATGATACTCTTGATCTAGCATTGGGATAGTATACGGTTCTCCGTGTTGGTTGTGTGGTGTTAACAAATGCCCGAGCCTCTAGCTCTCTGTACCTGGGGACCGACACAGATCTATGGAATGCGACTGCTTGGAGACGTCTGCGCGACTTGCCCCCTCATAGAAATCGACATTGAATTGGTCTGGTCTGAATTCTACACATGTGCAGATGTAATCGCCTTGCCAACAGATGACCAAATCGGGCGTTGCTGTGGTCGCCTTAACTCGGGCGCGATTAGGACTGGTCGCCATCCCAACCACCAACCTCAGGTCTGGCTGGCACCCAATTCTAACCTAACACATTCACCTTTCCTTGCTTAGATCCATTCCAGTTTCTGCTGTCTTCCTTACACCATTGAGTCAACCTGTTCCAAAACACCCACCTGAAGGCCCCTTGGGAGTCATCCTTTGGAAGACCTCCGGCACCTACCAGTAGACTCGCGCCTACTCTCCAATCTGATCCCGACCATTTGGAGCACTTCGCCGCATACCGGCGGCCAACCAAGAACCACACAACTCGACCGAGCCGCCGCAATCGCCCCGGAACACGCTTCTCTCAAGTCCCCTTCTCGCCATGCCTCCCGACGAGTCTCCGCAGGCGCCAGTGCTAGCCATGACGCCCGAGAAGTACCTCGAGAAGACGCAGTCGGAGCTCGAGGCCCGGATCGCGACGACCGCATCCCCCGGCCTGGTCGCAGCCGCCCCCGACGGCACCGCGCCGCACTCCTGCACCCTGTGCATGCGACCGAACGCCCAGCAGCAGTGCGCCGCGTGCGCGAACGCGTACTACTGCTCGCCGACGTGCCAGAACATCGACCTGCCCTGCCACGGCGGCATCTGCCGCGCCCTCGCGGCGCTGGGCGCGCGCCCGTCGCCGCGCCACGGGCTGGGCCTGCTCCTCGGCAAGCACGCGTCCGCCGCCAGCGCCCTCGTGTAGTACACGATGCGCAGCGGGTCGGAGGAGCGGACGTTCTGGACGTCTGGCGGCCGGCGGGGCGCGGCGCGACGCGCGGGCCCGGTGCCGCTGGTGCGCGGGTCGGAGGCGTGGGCGGCTTGTCCCGACGACGACGACGGCGACGATGACGAGACGCCGCAGTGGATCGAGGTCATCGACGGCAACACGCGCGTGCGCCGCCTGCTTGACCACGACCGTACCCTGCACCTGTACAGCGCGTGCGACGCGGCGACGGGCCGGTCGCAGCGCGCCCCCAACCTGGCCGTCCGCGCCGTGGCGTCCCAGTTCGGCATCCCGGAGCACCTGGTGCGCGGGCCGTGTCTGCTGGTCCCCGGCCCCGAGTTCGCTGCGTTCGCGTACACCGCAAATGCTACCGCGAGGAAGTACATACGACGGCCGGCGCAACAGAATTCGCGCGGTACTGACAACAATGCGTCGAGCGCCAATGCCAACCAAGACGAAGACGACGACGAAGACGACGAAGAGGCGGCGGCGCTAGAAGAGGCTGACAAGGCATGGAAGGACTGGGTAACTCGACTGGAGAATGGTGCGCAGCCGGCCGATATCTGCGCGGCGGACCTGCGACACGTTGCGGATGTAAGTCATACCTACCTCCCTTTCTACCATCCGCAGTTCCGTCTCTTTTTTCTCCCATCACTACCTTCCCAACCCAAGGTACCTAAGTATCCTCCGCCATGCTCAAGTACGACGACCAAAGCAAATACCCGTCAGTCTTATACTAATATTAGCCATCGCAGTGGTTCAACAGTCACTACCCAGTATGGCAATGGAACGAGGTGCTGCCAGACGGCCTCACCTGGGGCAGCGTACTCGCCGCAGACGACGAAGAATCGAAAGCGCGCCACAAGATCTCGGGCCGGACTGTGAAGCTGTCGCGGGATAGTCGCCCTGAACATATTCCAGACCATGACAAGAACAAGGACAAGGACACCAGCTTAGACACCAGCAGAGGAATGCTATCGCCCATATCCGTCATCTTGGGTGTACCGATGCGACTCATCCCAGCGACACGGGGGGCGCCGCCCTTCAGTGACAAGGCGCTTGGAAACAGCGCCGCGAACTATCTGATGGCCAATATTCTGGATCCGGACGACCCTACCTGGGGCCGGGCGCCGGACTCCTGGGCGCCTGAAGGCACCTTGTTCCTCCCCGGCGCCGTGTACGTCGTGCGGGAGGATGGTGGCGTCGTTGGCGACTACCCCCTCCTCATGGCGTTGTTCTGGGCGAAGAGGCTCAGGTCGCGAGTCGACTTGGCGCTGGGGACGGGTACGCTGGAGACCAGACTCAAGTTCATCGAGTGGGCGAATCGGACCAACTTCGATAAGTACCAGCGTCATCGAAACCAGAAAAGGAAGGGGAAGAAGGCGAGAGCGATTGAACGGGCAAGACACAACAAGAGAAAAGCCGAGGCTCCGGGTAATAAGCCCGAAGAGGAAGAGCAAGAGGAATGCCTGGAGGAGAGCCCCGATGAGGGCGGCAGCGACGAGATCGAGGAAGAATTCCTAGACCCGATCATTTCTTGTCTAGCCATGCACCTTCCTTGTCCTTAGTCCGGATGGAATCATCACCACACGCCATTGCGAATCGACTCCCACCCAGCCCTCACAGCAAGCAAACGTCTGGAACTAGAGATGAAGCAAAGCATGACAAAGCTTGTTCAACGTCCGCCTTTATTCAGGAGGAGGGGGAGCGGGAGGAGTATACCAAAGATGTCGAGTTGCTACGTGTGTAAGAGGTCGGATGCCATAAGCCAATTAATTGCCTCCTCTTCCTATGTGTGTCAGGAGTTGGTCGGCAAGGCGTTAAATATTGCAGGCTACGATGGCCACTGCACTGATGGGAAGCAAAGACCCCTAAAAGCTTAGCTCTGTAGAATAAGAATGATTGATATTTGACCATGGTTTTGATGGAAAGTGGTGAAGACTCGAGCAATGACTGAAAGGGAAGAAAAAGGTTGAAGATGAAGTGTGAACGTGCAGTGATACCTGTAAGTACGTCACCTACTTTAAGTACAGCTGAGGTGCCGGGTTGCATACCTCTGTTGGCCCGTGCTCAACCTCCAGATGCAGGGGAGTCGGGTCAGACTGTCAGGCAGCTCTGGTGCCCCACTATCCTAGAGCTCCCCCACGTTCAGCAGCGGCAACGGCAGCAGCGGCAGCAGCCGCACCGTCACCTTCCCAACTCCCGTCCATGCTTGCAAACAGAACCTCCCACAGAGAGAGACGACGCGAATCACCTTACAGCAGGAATACCCCAACGACTCTCTGCTATACGATAATCCGATACCAGCGTAACACTACCCACGACCCACGAATACGCCGAGTAAACACTGCATGCACCGACCTTCGCGCCCGACATGCCGTGCCAAAAAGTCAGCGAGGCGCTGGCCCAGGCCCAGTCCTCCCCCGACCAGACCGCCGCCTTCAACTCGATACTCACGGATCTGAATAACCTGTCGGCGCCCGAGACGGTAGAGGAGGACCTGAAAGCCGTGATGGACGCGGTGTTCGCCAGCAACCTGGGGATCGTGGCGCAGCGGGGGCTGCTGGGGACCTTCACGACGACGCTGGGGCAGTTCAAGAACGCGGACCTGTCGATCGCGGTGGGCGGGTACGTGCTGGAGCTGCTGTCCGGGCAAGCGTCGGCGACGTCCTTCACGGACCACGCGGCGGCGGTGCGGGACCTGGTGGCGACGGGCCACGAGCAGAACGAGGACTTCGTGAAGGCGGCCAACGTGCTGGCGGAGCAGCCGCTGGACAGCGCGCAGCGCAAGGTGACGGACGAGGAGCGCGTGCGCGTGTGGGTGCGCATGGTGCGCGACTACCTGGAAGAAGACGACACCACCAGCGCGGCCACGTACGTCGGCAAGCTCAAGAACGTCATGCACACCGTCGCCGACCCGGGCCTGCACCTGCACTTCAAGCTGTCGCAGGCCCGCATCCAGGACGCCCGCCGCGAGTTCCTGCCCGCCAGCGCCGCCTACCACGACATCAGCTTCTCGCCCGCCGTCGACGACGAGGACGAGCGCCTCTACACCCTGGGCATGGCCGCCAAGTGCGCCATCCTGGCCCCCGCCGGGCCCCAGCGCCGCCGCGCCCTCGCCCGCCTCTACCGCGACGAGCGCGCCCCCCAGCTCGCCGAGTTCGGCGTCCTCGAGCGCATGTTCCTCGACCGCCTGCTGGCCCCCGACGAGGTGGCCAAGTTCGCCGGCTCCCTGGCCCCGCACCAGCGCGCCACCACCGCCGACGGCCAGACCGTCCTGGCCAAGGCCGTCGTCGAGCACAACCTCCTGGGCGCCAGCCGGCTCTACAGCAACATCGGCTTCGCGGCGCTGGGCGAGCTGCTCGGCCTCGACGCCGCCCGCGCCGAGGAGACCACCGCCCGCATGATCGAGCAGGGCCGGCTCGCCGGCCGCATCGACCAGCTCGAGCAGGTCATCTGGTTCGAGGCCGGCGAGCCGCTGAGCAGTGGAAACGCGGCGGCGGCGGAGAAGGGCGGACGCGCCGAGCCCGCCGCCGTCGGCCGCGAGATGCGCCGCTGGGACGCCAACGTCCAGGGCCTGGCCGAGGAGGTCGAGAACGTCACCAACGCGCTGCAGCGCGAGTTTCCGGATTTCGTGGCCGCGAACCTGGATTTGGTGGTGTGAGAGCCAAAAGAATACCCAAAAAGAAAAGAAAAAGGAAAAAAAAGATGCAGGAATTATCACGGTGGAACGGACGTGGAAAATGGCTGCTCATAACTCCCTCGCGCGAAATACATGCATAGAGGGGAAGTCATACCACCGCAACCTGGCGTGGCCGACTACGATGAGAAGCCTCGTTTCCGACCACTGGTGACGATGGCACAGGGTAGAAGCCAATACCGAGAAAGAAGAGAGCCGATGATGATGACAATGACCACGACAAAACAGCAAGCATCAAGTAGTACCACCTGGTACGCATCCGGGGCGTTGGGCGTTTCACTGTAGCAGGATGACCAAGAGTGTGGATCAAGGCCTTGGTACCAGAGAGACTCGCAGAGAGCGACAGAGACCAATAAAGGGGCAAAAAAAAAAAAAAGAACCACTACATTTGCTTGCTCGCTAGGTAGAGAGGAATAGAATGAACGCTATTCACCGGTAAATCTCTCTCTATCTGTCCATCCACCGATCCACTCAAACGCCGTGTTAATTTATGAATGACTGACGGTATTGTTGCCGCCCAAGACCAAGCAAGATACTGACTGCTCTCCCATCTTCCTCAAACAGTCCCATCTCGACCAGCAGCAGCAGCAGCCCGTTCGCCGCCGCCGCCGCCGCCGCCCCCCCACCACTCAACTAACTTAACCTATCTAATCCAGATCCTTCCGCCTAACCACGACGTAGCCCTGACTGAGCAACTTGGGGTCGCCGCGCTCCTCCTGGCGCAGCAGGTCGTCGATGGCCTGGCGCTGGCTGCGGGTGGCGGTGCTCAGGAGGGCGGTGTCCTGGGCCTCGGCCAGGCGGACGATGCGGGCCAGCGCGCCGGCGACGTGCTCGCCCATGGCGTCGTAGCCCGCCGCCGTCAGGTGCACGCCGTCCATGTTCCAGTAGACGGGGCGCTGGGCGGGCGGCAGCGCGTGGTACGGCAGCGCCGCGTGCAGGTCGAAGGCGTAGCTGGATGGGGTGGGGTGTTAGGGACGGGGGTGGATTGATGGATAGAGAGAGGTAGGTAGAACAGAAGGGGAAGAGTAAGATGTAGCGTGGGGGGGGGGGAAGGGGAAAGGAATATACTTACAAGCCTGGCTTCTCATACACCTTGATCGCCTGGTTGATCTCGTCGCGCTTCGCTATGAGATTCGGCTGGTGGTGCTTCGTCTCGGGGATCGTGAGGGCGAGGACTTTGCCTCCCTTCGAAAGCGGTATATCCCAGATCTGCTTCAGGCTCTCTATGATTTGGTCTACAGGGGTGCCGAACCCTAGGTCACTGCGGTGGTGGCTGTTAGTTATTGGCCAGGACCCAGAATCTGCGTGCTAACCATCGGAGTAAAGAGTTATGAGGGAAGAACGGCTAAAAAGGGGCTCGAAGGGTAGCATAGCTAAGTGAGTCTAGGAAAGGTGTCAACTGACTTCGTCCCTCCTAATACTATTGTCCAGTCGAAAGGTTCTTGTGTCTGTTTCCCTATCACATTCATAGTCAGCACTCGGAAGGCCACTCTCATAGTTCGAAAGGGAATAAGTCGACAATCGGCAACGCTCTCCGAAAACCATCCGTATGCCAAGTCGAGACGGGACACCGGCAACTCCTGGGTTTGATAACATTCCCAGACCAGCATCACATGTACTAGCAGCCTGGCCTCCAGTCTCTGGCTCAACCATAACCACCGACTCTGCTCTCCGCTTTCCTTCCCTTCCTTCTTCTTCCATCGCCTCATCTCCTACCCCCACCCCCTTCCTCCCCCCATCAAAATAACACCATCCTCTCGCGAACAAAGAAACCACCAAACTTACAAGCCTGTCGGCACCTCCTCGCGAACCCCCCGCCCCCGCCAACATCGACGCGATCGCCGGGGCGGCCCTCGACGACGCAGACAACGCCGCCGTGGTCGCGGAGGTCGGGGAGGGCCTCCTCGAGCGCCGCGCGCAGCCGGTGCGCGTACGGGTTGGCGGCCGGGAACCCGGCCGTCAGGCTGTCGCCCAGGCACAGGATGCGCAGGGCGGGCTTGGCGGCTGCGGTGGACATCATGTTTGGGTGGTGGTGGTGGTGGTGGTGGTAGTGGTGGTGATGCGTGCCCTGGGTTGTATAGGTACTTATGGAGGGGAAAAAGAGGGAAATAGGGAAGTCTTGTTTGTGTGCGCGGGCGGCACCCGGTGGAAGCAGGCAAGCAAGCAAGTTTTCAGCCACGGGCGCTCGCTCGCTTGTGGGTGAGGCGGGGCGGTGGTGTAGGTTAGCTATCTGGCCTCAGGGGATGGATGGAGGGATGCCGTCTCGTCTCGTCTCTACTTCGTTGCGTCGTCCCGGACTCGTAGGTGGATAAAGTAGGTAGGTAGGTGAGGCAGGCGAGGTGGGCTTTGCTTTGTGCTGCCAAAACGTATCACCGCCGAGGATGAAAGAACGAGTGCGTCCCTCGACCACGAAGCCCAGGGGATGATAAGTCGAGCCCTAACAAGGTAGCGTGCCGTAGTCACGGGAGCCACGTGCGAGACCACCTGACACCTACTTAGGTAACCGAGCTCGCTGGCCCAGGGAGACAGTAAGTTCTTAGTAGGTAGCCGCAGACTCCGAGACCCAGACGCAGTGGAATGTCGGAACGGGATGTATCCCTCATAAGTACGGGGCGACAGCAATAGCGACGGTCGCGGGTTCGTTCCTAACTTAGCAACGAGTGACCAGCACCAAGGGACAACGCGCGACAAGCAGGGAAGTGGAATCAACCAAAGTAACGAAAAGCTGAAGCAACAAAGATCAGGGGATCGTGAGTCGGGGAGATACTGATGGGAGGTATGGTACAGCTTGACGGATGGTGGTCAGTGACAGTGAGTGAGCCTGTTGCGTGCGGTTGCGTCAGATCAACCCCCGGGTTCCGATAAGCTCGATAAGGCTGGCTGGCTGCCTGCAGTTTGGGGGAAAATGTGGGATGGGACGTGGGGTACGCACGGCCCGTCGAGGCTAAAGAGAAAAGGGACTCGAACTTCATAACTTCATCACATAACAGACTTTACGAATGGATCGATTAATCTCAGAAACTGTAGGTAATATCAATGATCACTCCTCATCTACGTAATGAGGTCTGGTCCAGCAACGCATCTCGGTCTAGTAGTTGTAGTAATAGTAGTAGTAGCAATCAAACGCCTCAAATGTGCAAGAGGAAAGATGCTGCCAGGCTCGCCTGCCGATAGAGCTACTCGACCTCATGCAATGCTTTAACCTTGTCCTTATGTTTTCAATGCAGACGGAATCCAACCTTTCTTCCTTTCACTGTCTCACCTATATACACGCCCCCTTTCTGGATGCTGTCTGCCTCGACAGAAACTCATTAATTCAATGCTTCATATCTTTTTCGTTGGGTTTGGGTGGCTCCCGGTTTGTAATGTCCTCTCCTACATTTCTCTAGAATGCTTGTCCGTGCCAGGGGTACTGTTGTGGTTGCTGTCCGCGTCCGCCAGGGGACGGGTGCTGGGCTGGCGAGTACTGGCGTGGGGGAGGTGAGAACTGTTGAGGCGGAGGAGAGAATTGCTGCGGGGGAGGTGATGTAAACTGCCCCTGGGATCCCATAAAACGGGCATCGAAGTTCCCCGGAGGCGGAGATCGGAAACCTCCGGCGCCAGTGGGTGATCGAAACCCATCATGTTCGAAGCGAGGACTGGGCTGCCCATACACCGGCGACATGCCGTAACCTGGCTGCAACGGCGCAGGACTGCCCACTCGGCCCATATTCCCATACATACCACCAGGACTTTGCATACCAGGAGATGGCATGCCCGGCTGGTAGGATTGATAAGGCTGTTGTTGTTGTTGACGCTGGTGGATGGCGTTCTGTGCAGCTTGGCTACTCCAACCTTGCTTCATTTGTTCTCTCTCACGCTCTCTAGCATCGATCGCTCCAACCAGACCGCCGCCGGCTTGAGGGGCATTCTTATTACCCGCCAAGTTAATCAGAGGAGACCCGGTCACACGAGCCACGTGCTCCTGCTCACGGGCCGACAGGTGATCAGCGCCGAGCGCAGCACCGGCACCACGGGAACTCGGGCGTTGGAGCAGCTCCCCGGAAGGCGGGCGTTGAAGGATATCGCCAGCGCCGCGAGAACCAGGCCGCTGCAAAAGGTCCTGAGAGCTGTGCCGCGAGTGCGCAGTACCAATGTAATCGGATCCACCATGGCCACGGCCCAGAGGGGGAGTTGGCGTGCCTGCACCGAAACCACCAAGAGTGTTACTGCTAGACGATTGCCTCGTATTGGCATACAGGGGCGTCGCGTTCGTAGCTCGATGTTGCACGAACTCCTCCGCCGACATACCCGGTGTACCCTGGTTGGAAGATCCAGCGGACGCAGCAGCAGGCTGCCAAACGACGCTTCTTCGTCTGGTCCCATCCTCCGAGTACTGGTGACCTTGCGCATGGTCGGGTGCAGGAGATCGACGCTGTCCCAAGGGAGCGGGCGAATGCGATCTGGGCCCAGGCGAGTACCCGCGGGGCCCAGGCGAGAAGGAGTTGGGCGGCGACAGTACGGGACCGGGGGATTGTGTTCGTGGTGCTGCCGCGTAGTTCACAGTGGGGCCGAAATCAATGCTAGGAAGATCAAAGCTGTGTCCGCCGGGCAGTGGCGGAGCCTCCTCAACGTTGCCAACTGTCCTCAGTACCCCGGCACGAGGTCGTTCCACGGATGAAGCGGTTTCGGTGGATGGACGGGAACTCGAATAGCTTGGACTGTTGACGGATACCCCATCATCGTAACGACTGCTTTCGGCATAACGACTCTCGTCATACCGGCTACTACCCTGGCTCTTACTCGTGTCTTGCCGTCGGAAGGGAGGCGTATCGTTCTGCGCCCGGACCTGGCCAAGCCCGTTCGCGTCGATACGGTTACCTGTGAAACTTCCGCTGCTAGTCGAGGGGGTCGGGGGACCCAGATCATCACGGGATCCTTGACGGCCGGGCTGAAGGCTCTCACCGCGCTGGGGCAATGGCTTTCGATGAATAGGTGGAGAAACATGGAGTGGAGGAAAAGGTGCGCCACGCTCATTTGGAGATCTCGGCCCCGGACCACCACGGCCCGGAGTACCCGGCGGAGGACCTCGATATCCGTCACCGGAATATCCACGGTTTGGGGGTGCCATCCCGTCACCGGAATATCCGCGGTTCGGAGGTGCCATGGCGTCACCGGAATATCCGCGACCTGGAGGTGGCATCCCGTGAGGGGGTGGTCCACGGCCACGGCCACGACCACGGCCAGGGGGTGGCATGCCTGGCGGAGGTCCGCCTCGTCCCATGGGCATCATACCAGGTCCTGGGGGCTGCCCGTACATGGGTGAAGGTTGCGGTCGACCTCCACCCGCGGTTCCTGGCCTAGAGTTTGGGGTTTTCGGTCGGGGTCCGGGGCTGGGACCTCGATGCTGAGGCGGAGGAGGACCCATGGTCTGGTTGAGTGGTGACCTTGACCGCTGATTATGAGGAGCCATATTTGGGGGCGGCAGCAGCGGGGAGCGCGGGGGATGATCCGTCAAAGCTTCACGAGATCCGGGATTAGCAGGCATCCCAGCGTTGTTGGCGTGGTTAGGATGTACCAAAGCAGGACCGCGTTGGTCGAAATGCTGGGGAGGCGTGCCATGGCGCTCCTCGTGACTCCTCTCAATGTCTCTCGCAAACGCATTCGTCCCGCCCGGTACCCCACCAGCCGTGGCAAGCTGGTTCAAGGTGGTAATCGATAGACGGCTGTTCTCACGGCGCATCGCCTCCGTATGCTGTGGCCGCATGTTGGGAAGAGAACCGGGCGCGTGAGAGAACCGAGGGGGCTTAGATACTGGTTCAGGAGTGCCCATGCGTTGCATGCCATCGAAATCGCGTACGGGAGTCTCAAGGCGCTCGTCATCGGAGCTCATCGTCTCAGGCGTTGCTGAGAAGTCGGTCATGAGGCGCGCAGCGTTTGGGCCGCGGCCTGCGTAAGGACCGGCCAAGGAGGGGTCGTCGCCGTGAGGAGGAGGTGGAGGTCCGTTTACGCTAGGATCTGACGCGTTTCTAACGTGAGCAGATTGTGCGGTGGCCATGGCAGGGGCTGGTCGCTCGCGTTCCCCAGGCGCGACCGACTCGTTGAGTCCCGGAGGGCGAGTGTTGAGAGACATGGAGCGTGACGTCCGGACCGAAGGAGGAGGCGCTTCCTCCGTGAAGCCCACACGGGGTTTGGAGGCACCTCCCGACCCCAGACCAAAACTAAGGCGCTTCTTGGTCCTGCTATTCGTCCGGCTCGACGGGCCACCGCTGCCACCAGAAACTGCAGCGCCACCACCACTCTCATCGATGATGTTCATGCGCGTGCCTGTAAGCTCCTTCATCTTCTTTCGCCAGTCCTTCTCGTTCCAATTCGAACTACCCTCGGTGAGAATCAGACTCGAGACGTCCAACAACTCCAGGTAGCCATATCGCTTGTGCTTCGGCATGGCAAACATAAGAGATCTCGAGTCTAGGACACTGGCCACCAGTCTTCCAGGTCGGCCATAGAGACCGAATGTGTCCCACGTCGGAAAAAGCGTTTTCAGCATCATCTCGAATCCGGTGACGGCAGGGTGTACTTCGGGCATAACAAACACGAAGCCTTCCGTGGAGGAAGGGGGGTCGGAGTGTATCGTGATGTTTCCTTCGATCTTGATCAAGGTCGAGGCATCGATGAGTGACTTCGACTGTGGGTATAGGGCGTATGCCGAGTACGAGTCACTAATGGTCGCTATAGGCAGTATCTTTCTGGCCTTCTTTCCTTCCCTGCGAGTATCGTAGAACTTGATGCTGCCCTTCGGGACGGGTGCGTGCGAGCCACCGTATGGGTTCTTCTTCTTGTACTCCTTCATGACCCTCTGATACTCTTTCTCGTCGGGCGGTGTGATGACGCACCAACATCGCCTCCAAGGGACGCCAGCGCCAAATCGCACGCGAACCCACTGCTCCATCGGAGTACGGGATCGTTCCATTATCACGCCAATGTTGTTGAGAGTCTTTCCTTTGCCCGCAATAAGGGCGCCGGTGTACGCTTCCTGCAACGTAGAGTGCTCGAACATGGCCAACCGTATGCCGGCAGTCCACTGGATCAGTGAATGGCGCGAGTTGAAATGCAGAAGATATCGATTCCGGCCTGCTGTCGATATACTGAGGATATTCTGTAGCGGCTGTTCTTCTTTCGTCCGCGTAGGTAGCGACTCGATCTAGCCCCTGGTTAGCAAATGCAAGTAGCCCCACCACCATGTTCTGGCGTATTTCTCGACGCAGAGCCTCATACCATCTTAATTGAGGCGTCGGTAAGGTTGAGGAATTTCGGTAAGACTTCGCCATTCTCGCCAGCAGCGTCGAGCTCCGCGGCATCCCAGAGCGACAGCACAGTGCCGACCAGTTGGGCGAAGCATTCTGTCCAGGTTCGGTCGGGGTTGGGTTTTCCCTCTGCAGTTGGTTGGTTAGAGACGCAGGTAGAGGGGGAGAAGGGTAGAATACGCACGGGTATTCTGGTCGTCGAGTTTCAGAAAGTAGCCCTCCTGGTAGAGCTTATTCGCATGGCTGTTGAGGAAGGTGAAGATGGGCTGGAGCTCCGGGAGGGTATCCTCGCTGACATCCATGAGGGGCGGTTGGTAGGCCTGGACCATAGACAAGGGGCGGGATGAGGCGCGACTCCGGGTTCGGCGGTGGTTCTCGGCAGAGATGGGAGAGTCGGCTACAGGCGAGCTGTCATGGTTGACGCGGTGGATGGGCGGCGAAGTTGGGATTGGAGTGGAGGCGGCACGACTATGGCGGCGGAGGAAGGTCTCGCTTCTGGTGGCGCCCGAAGTGCCGAGAGCGTAGGGCGTCTTGGAGGGCGGGCCGAAGGTTGCGGTCTTGCCGTTGGGCGGCGGTGCAGATGCCGACGGCTCGGGGTAGAGGGATTTTGGCTCGGCTGAGTAGGAGGACGAATGCGAGCTGGAGAAATGGGACATAAAAGAGAGGACTTTGTGTTCAGAAAGGCCAAGTTAGCATGATGAACAACAGGACATGGTAATTTCAAGTCGGCGACGTCTCTGCGCCTGGCCTGCGCCTTGGCAGGGTAAGGGGACCGGGCCAGGCAGTACTGGTATTGGTGGGATGCAGTGCAACCTCTTTGTGCGTGTGTATGTGCGCGTGTGCAAGTGCGAGTACGCATGTATAGAGCGAGAGAGAGTGTGTGTGTGTGCTGAGGTGGTGCGGGTGATGGATGGGAGGGATGGGCCGGGATAGGATGGACAAGGGCGATGGGGAACTTCGGGGGCGCGCAACCAAGGCTGCCATTGGCCGAGGGGCTATAATTTTGGTAGTGCTGGACCCTCCCGGGCTGCAAAGGTGTGCGCTGGCTGTCAATCGCTGTACAGAGTACCACAGCACTCGCGGCCTACACCGACCAACAGGCCCGCTGCGCGCTGTGCGCCGCCTGAAAGGAGACTGCTGTAGTGGGGGCGTGGATGCGAAGCCAGACCCTGCTGACCCATGAGCGCCGGCCTGGCTGAAGGGATGAAAGGGTGAAGGGCGAAGGGTGAATTCTGAGGCTCGTGTCGCAGCCCACGGCACCCAACATCCGCCGCACCCACGAGAGAAACGAAGCCTTCCGGCTGATGCTCAACACCGGCACCCGGCAACCCGGAACACGTGCCTTGCACAATCGGAATCCAGGATCTGGGATGACCCAAACTAGCCAGCACTAGCTGTGGATAAGGCGATTGGGAAGGGTCCCAAGAAGGCCTTCCCAGCTTGGCGTTTTTGGAATCATGCGCCCAGTCTTTCCCAACGATTAACGATTGGGGCGTGGGTGTGTGTGTGTGTGTGTGTGTGTCTGTGAGTGAGGGGATGAAGGGATGTGCTGTTTTCCGTCGTGGGTTGCGCTGATGTTGCGCTGCCTTGGAGTGGCGCTGGGGTCGTCGCACCTTGCGTCTTGGTCTTCCGACTCTGCGTTGTATTATGTACAACTGAAGAGAGTAGAGAGGTAGGCAGGCGGTCGATAAAAGGTGCGACGCGTTGTAGGGATTGGCCTTGGGCGCTGCAGGGATGGGTGGAAAGCCTCGTAGGAACAATAAAGTAGATGGATGGGCGGGATCCAAGGGCACGGTAGCTGTGCGATGTGTAATAGAAATGGTACGAAAGGGAGCAAGATGAGGAACGACAGCATGGAAATGAGACTGAATGAGAGGAATGTTACCAACCGCGACTTCGAACCATCTTGCTCTCCCTGCGCCAGCAAGGCGCCTTGCTGCTCACAATACGACGATCACCAAAACCTCTAGAAGTCCGATTTTGTGTTATGGTGTGCCTTGTCAGTCATACGGCTTCTGCCGATGAGTCGCTGCCGTGAGAAGAGCGCCGGTGCCGACGAGTGCTCTGCTCTTCTCGAAACTCGTCGGGCTAATAGAGTGGCCCACCAGGGCTCGGTTTGCGCTTCTGGGACCTTGCTGCTGAGGTTGTTCGCCAAGTGACGTATTCGCTGGTTCGTTCGCCCGAGGTCTCGTCGGAGGACGGTAGCTACGCCGAAGGGGGGGAGCCTGTTGTACGGAAGGGAAGAAAAAAAAAGAAAGAAAGCAGATGAACACAAGAAAAAGAGTGAGTGTGAGTGTGAGAATGAGTTGACGGGATGAAACGAGGAGGGAGATCGTCGTCACGGCCCTGATCGCGGTAGACGAAACGAGAGAGGCCGGAACAACGGTCGAGCAGCTAAACTGGGCCGGGAGGTGGCGAGGACGCGAGTTTTGTAGCTTCACGGTTAAGAGTGGCACCGCACGCTCACCTGCTCACTGGACCAGCGGCCTCGAGTGGTTCACCGTTCGCTGGGCCGCGTCTGGCGCAATCCTGTTCGCAAATGATTATCAATGATGCCAGCGACGCCCGGAATCAAGACCACATCCACGTCGGCATCCACTCCCACATGCGTCGTCAGTAGCTCAGTAGCTCGGTATGAACCGCCCGAATGCCAGTCGTCAGACAAGGGCTGATCAGTAGGGGACAGCCGGACGGCCCTGCCCAGGCTTGCCAGGCCAGGAGAGGTATGGTCTCGGACACCGGGTCTGGTTGGCTGCCGACTTCTTGGGTGTGTTGTAGAGTTGTATGAGTCGATTTCCCGCGACAGGGACTTCTGCTCAGGTACTTTGCGCTTGCACGACTGCGCAGCACTGCACCGTGGCCGCCCCAGCACGTCCCCAGTCCGCCAGTCTCGATTGCGGAATTGCCAGGGTCCAGTGCGCCGCCGCTCGTTGGTACTGGGATTGATCGCTGCTGGGCGGTGGGTGCTGAACGGGGAACGGGAAACGGGGAACGGTGGACGGTGGACGGTGGACGGTGGACGGTGGACGTCGCCAGCTATCTCGGCTTTATCGGTGTCGCAGGGGCGGGCAAGAAACAGTCCGGCAGCGTAGTATCGGCTGGAAGTCCACGGGTATGGGGGACGGGGGAGGTGGAAGAGCTATTATTATAAAGCGGCGCGGAGCGTCGGTGTAAGTTGGTGGCGGCGCGAGAGAAATGTGCCTCTGGTATTCCGTATCGTGCGTATTATGTGTGCGAACGTGCGTGCGGAAGCATCGGGCAGCCCATCAAGATCCCGGCCAAGCTGGAGATGTCAGAGACGGTGTCGGGTGTCATGCCCATGCAACTTAAGCCAAGCCAAGTGTCGCTTCCAAGACACCCAAGACTCCAATAGAGACAACCAAGAAGCCCTGCCTAGAAGCTACCTGACGGTCCGCTAATAGTAATAGGTTACTAGAAGCTGTGCGGGTGGCTGGGCTCTAGCCTTCGCTCGACAGACAATTCACCGGTCTAGGTAGCAGCGATGGCTCGATACAAGAATAGCAATGCAAACATTGCGATGGGAAAGAGACGGGAGTTTTCGAAGCAGGAAGCAGGAAGCAGGCATACACGTTGAGTGCTGAAGGCAACTTAAAGAGTACCTAAGTAGGTAGGTACCTACCTCTCCTAAGGTGGTATACCTTGGGTTGGTTGTTTGGACGTCTCGCATCCAACAACTTTCCCAAGGGATGCATCTTCCTACCTAATGCAGCAGTCTGCGGACACTTACAAATCAGACCTGCTGCATACCAGCCAGTAACGGTCATCATCAACTCGCCTGGCAACCCTGGCATAGGCCTGGCTGCCCAAGCAGGAGTGGTTGGTAAACCCGTACAATGGGTCGACTGCCGCGTGGCATGGGACTTCAAGCCACCACCACGATGACAGCACTGACAGCAGTAAGGCCGGCGGAGACCCTTCGTCAGGTTAGGGATTCCATTACGGGGTACGCCAGGCTGATCGTGCTACAGATTACGTCAGTTCATGGCGGGACATCGTCAACGAGACGGGCTGGTCCAGGCCCCATGCTAATCGCGGAATGGCTTCAACCAGCCTCGCTATGCCCCGTCGGGACAACCATCTTTCCACACGGGCTCGGCCTACCCGCGCGCAAACCCTATCGTGGTATTATGGTATCGTGGTAGCGTGCCGGATTTGGGAGTGTGTGGTATGGACCACGGCCGGCACGGTCATGTTCTTCTAACTCGTCGGTTCAACCTTCAAAGTCAGGGGTTAGAATAAAGGTGATTGACAGGATCTGGATGAATTTGAACACCGCTTGCTAGCAACCCTTGGTGACGAAAGCGAAAATACCAGCCATCATATGCAGGTGTATGCATGTCTTTCGAGAAGGTGGACAGAGCAAGGACATGGATGCGACGGTTAAGCATCGCCTAGGATAGCGACCCCGTCCCAGTGACACTCGTTCTAGTCTTTGATGGCGCCTTGATTGGGCGAAGGGGCTAAGCCCATTCCAATAGAAAGGACTCATCCCAATACGAGATGCGACAGCCAGCACTACCCAGCATGTTATCTCGACCTCCGTGCCCAGTCCACGCTGCTAGAAGTTTGGAGCGGAATAGGGTTACAAGAAGTGAGCCTCGCTGTCAGCTGCTCACTTTATCTGTATGGACCAGTATCGAGATGTGATGTTCTTGACGCGCTATGGCGGTGGTGCTTATTCGTGAGTGGAAATAGACTTGTCAGGCGTAATTCTCCGAACATGGTCGCCGGGCCCTTGCGGGAGTTTGCTCGGCTTCGCCAGCGATGACCGGGAACGATTGGCTTATGCGAATTCCGGATGCAGCGGGCGGACGATGCCATCCAGTACCTCTTTCTCTTCCCCACTGGAGCAAAGACGAAGAGAGGAATGTAGGCATTCCGACTCGTGTGCGGCTGTCAGTTAAGGTTGCGTAGGACCCCGGTGTGTGGCTGCAAACGAACAAGGGCAGGTCGCTGGAAGGCTGGCTGCCATCCGATGTCGACCATTTCTCAGTGCCGGCAGCATGCATTGGCCCTGGTACTTGCTTGTCCTCCGCCGGTAGGTCGTGCAAGCCGCAGCAAAGCATCAGATACATGTGTTCCTCTCTTTGGCCATGTGCCGCCGACGGGTTACGAGGTCGTGTATGTCCCGAAGAGGGCTCAACTCGGGGTCGGTCCGGCGCCAAGCGTCACGATGGCCAGGTACTGAAGATTGAGCACGAAAGGGTACCTGGGCGCCTGGGTACGGGATCGGGAGTGAAATGGGACCAGGAGAGAGAGAGAGCTTATTTTAGTTGGTGCGACTGAACAGTGGAGGTGGCAGTGTTTCTTGATCGGCAGCACCGCCTCGCCTCCTTCGTAAAAGAATGATGAGAGCCAGAAGCCAGCCACGCCCAAGCACGCGCGTTTCTGTCAGAACTTGCTTGCATCCCCGCCGGAGCGGGAATCGCAGGTACTGCCGGGACTGTCCATAATTACCTAGGTACACCGCACTTTAACCCAACCCTTTTTGGATGCACTCGACATCTCTATTAGAAGAAGGACAAAGGCGCAATACGTTACGCCGTGCTTGACGGCGAAAATATGTCGTGTCCCGGGGGATTAATTGCCATGGTGAGGCAGCTACTGGATTCCCACCATTGCTGGCAGAAACTCAGGGGTGCGGCTAATATGTAAGATACCTAAGTAAAGTCGGGTGCACCAAGGGGTCTCGACGCGACGTTGAGATCTCATCTTGAGGCCATCTCGCTGCGGATTTATTCGTAACATGAACTGGTCTGCTCTAGCACCGGGTTTCAATTTGCCATGTAACGCCTCTGGCAGGCATGAGATCCATCTTCGTGACGGAGCCGAGTGGGAAGGCAACTTCGGTTTCTGAGACGCAACCTAGATGGAAGCGAGCAACGAGACATGATCCGGGCGTGGGCGAGTGATCTTGTGATGTCATCCAAAAAAGGACCTGGAAGGAAATAAAAATAAATGAGTCCTCCCAGATTCCTGGGTGCGCTGGTGCATGTCACGTAGGTACTGTACAGTAGGCCGCGGCCAGCGCACGTGTGAGCTGAAAGTTACAGCCAATCAACCCCTACGCCAAACAGACGCGGTGATAAGCGTTAATGAGTGCCGCCGCTCCTTATCGGACCTCCGCGACTATCCCCATTATCGCTGCCACTACCTCTCCATTCCCAGGGGGACATTTCCCAACAAAACAAAGCACACCTGCCCACACCTCGTGATTCGTATTTCGCGACACAGAACGGGCGACACAGTTCACTGGTGTCGATCCCTTTATTACGTGCATCTTTCCTCGACCACCTCAGCTCATGCCTCGGTGGGGATGAGGAGGTCACCAATCTCCCTGCTGGCGTCCGTCCCAGGTCCCGCGCGCCGACGAGCTCTACAATCGGGATGGCCTCCTGGATGGCTTCCAGTGTATCGATATAGCGGTCGCAAGTTTTCCTCTTCCTCTGCTGTGGCTCCACAGGAGTCAGGTGATGTCACGCTTCCCTTGCCAGACTCCTGTCCCCGACTACCATTCCGATTCGAGACCGGCTTCGCGCTCTTCGCAAAGCGAGCCCCGAGACCTTTTCCACCTCCCTTTCTTTCGCCGCCCTCGGGGTCGTTTTCGGATCCCCTCAGTACACACCACCTAAGCAGAGACAGGCGTGCCTTTGTGGACGGCGAGCTTCTTCGAGGCAAGACAAACGGCGACGACGCAATTTATGCAAGCGATCATTTCATTTGTGCCAATGATGGCGTTGGAGCGTGGTCCGCTCGGCGGCGGGGTCATGCAGGGTACTCTCGCTTTCAGACGATCTTCCTCACTGTTTCCTCACTAACAACGACGCAAGGCTGTGGTCGAGACTAATACTACATTTCTGGGTGTCCGCGATACAGGAAGACATGTTGAAAGCGCGCCCGCCTGACCAACTCTATCGTCCCGATCCGATTCGATACCTGCAGGAAGCATACGAACGTACCGTGCAAGCCACAACGGGTCCGAGTGATTGTCTGGGAACCACCACCACAACAGGAGCGCAACTTTTCTACAAAGGAGACCTGGCAGATCCGTCTTCCTCCAAAACGAAACCGGTGCTCTACGTCGCCAACCTGGGCGACTGTCGGGTGATGGTCGTACGGCCAAAGGATCACAAACTCATATTTAAGACCAAGGAGCAGTGGCACTGGTTTGACTGTCCGAGACAGCTGGGTACGAACAGCCCGGACACGCCAGCTCAAAATGCGGTTTTGGACAAGGTGGACATGGAAGAAGGAGACGTCGTCCTTGCCATGTCAGACGGAGTCACCGACAACTTGTGGGAGCATGAGATTGTCGACAATGTGTCTACGAGCGTAGAGCGTTGGGCAGCAGGTCAAGGAGGCCCAGCCAGCGGTACTCGTGCGGATGGTGCTAACGGCGGCATGACTTTCGTTGCTGAGCAGTTGGTCCATGCCGCGAAGCAGATCGCAACTGATCCCTTCGCGGAGAGCCCTTTCATGGAGCATGCCATTGAGGAGGGGCTGGCTAGCGAAGGAGGTAAGCAGCATACGTTTTCGCCCCTCTGGTCAGTAGCATTTTGCTGACGTAGCACCAGGGAAACTCGACGATATCAGTGTGGTAGCGGCGCTTTGTCGTCGCAATGTTCCATCGTAACCTCTCTCTCCTTCACTTCCCCCGAGCATATGTTTCGCGATTGTACAAGTTGGGACCTAAGCTCGCTACAGAGACGTCGCAAGACGTGTTCGACCAGATAGACGACACAGGGCGTTCAGAGCGATGACTGGGACCCTGCACTCATTTCATGTGGCCCTGAAATGCATATTAGGCATTGCATTAGCATTGGCGTTCAGGATGGTGTAAGTCGGCCCCTTAGACGAGACTGATGAGACAACAATCAGGCGACAGAAAGGGAAAATGCGCTGCTGTCGGCCGTGATGATTCCATTGAGAGGGTCAAATCAGGAGGAATAAGAGACCCCGCAAATAATATATAGTGGGGGTACACCCCTCCCCACATCCATCTACCAGGCCTGCCAGGTTAAGGTAGCTCTGACCCCAGCAGCTGCGCTACCGATAAGAAACATCAAAAGCTTATCGCATCGTATCTGGGCACGCTGAGCCAGAAAAAAGTTGCCCGAGAACTTCATCATATCGTGTTTGCCTGCCCGTTCCAAACCCCGCCAGCAACTCCCAAAACCACACAACCGCCACCACCTCCTCTAAAACTCTCGCGCATCATGAGGGCCAAACGATCAAAAGCCTATAAAAAGCTCATGGGCCAGTTTGCCCTGACCTTTGGCTTTCGCGAGCCCTACCAAGTTCTCGTCGATGCCGACTTTGTCTTGACTGGTGCGCAGTGCAAGATGGAGCTGATGCGCAGACTAGAGGACACGTTGCATGGCTCGGTAAAGCCTCGTATGTCTTCTATTTTTGCATCGTCCCTGCAATGCCATTCGTAGCGACTGACCGCGTCCAGTTATTACCCAGTGCTGTATGCGCCACCTCTACGCGCGCAGTTCGGAACCCGGCGCAAACGAAGCAATTGAAAAGGCCAAGTCGATCGAGAGACGAAGATGCGGTCACCACCCCGACGAATATCCCGAGCCGCTAAGCGCGATGGAATGCATCAACTCCGTGGTGGACCCTAAGGATGCCGGTGTGAACAAGTTCCGCTACTGCTGTGCGGTGAACGACGATGAGGTGCGGGCGTCATTGCGCCAGATACCCGGTGTTCCCCTTATGTACATCCGGCGATCGGTTCTGATCATGGAGCCGATGGCCACCGTATCAGCGAAGGAGCGGTCTCGTGACGAGCGGTCGAAATTCAGAGCCGAGCTCAAGACGCCTGCGAGCAAAAGGAAACGAGCAGATGACTCAGAAGAGGAGGCGGATCTGGAGGACAATGCACGAGGGAAAGCCAAGACAGATAAGCCAAAGAAGAAGAAGATTGCTGGTCGCAAGGAGCCGAATCCGTTGTCGGTCAAGAAGAAAAAATCAAAGGCCCAGGGCAGCTCTAGTGGTCAAGCGAAGGACACGATATCTGAAGAAGCAGGCGACAAGAAGGAGAAAGCTGCGCCAGAGGGCATGGGGCCAGATGAAGTTCCCAAGAAGAAGCGTCGGAGGAAGCACAAGCCCCGTCCAGAGGGCGAGACCGCTGAGCCTAGCCAGCCAGGCCAGCCAGACCACACGGCGGATGCAATGGACGTGGAGGAGTGAAGAATGGATGTGGATGGAATCCCAGCATGGTTATGGCGTTTATGGTGTTCGTTGGCATTGCAAGATGTTGCAACTCTCTAGCTATGATGAGATGCTATGATACCATACTAGATCCCAAGGTTGCTTTCAGTGTCTCGGACACCACCGACTTGAGGCCCACCTCGAATTGGCATTTTCTTCGTGCTACTGAACCTTGGGCTTGGTCGTGCAAGCTCGGGTTGAAAGCGAGTTTTGTCAGCTCGGTTCAAGAACTCGTATTAAACATTGCCTTTCTTAACCCCAAGTCGTCAGCAAGCCAGGGCTTGGCAGCAGCTCTCAGGATGCATTCGGGCCCATTACCCGCCTGTAAGCCCGGCTCTGCTCCCGACTCCATCGGTGAGATGCCAGCGGAAGTCTCCCAGGCAGCGCCCAAGCCAAGAACTGTAAGTTTCGATGGCGACGGGAGGTAAACGATCTTGAGCGAGTTGCAATTGCACGGTTTTGCATTTCACCTCAGATCGAGGTTCTACCATGGTTGTCGATAGAGAATTGAGCCCCTGCTTCAGGGTAACGGGGCGTCCCAAAGGTCACGACGATCTGAAGGTGTAAGGGTGTGTGCAGTGCAGAGCGGCAGAGCCCGCAGGAATGGCACTGGGCACTGAGCACTGGGCACTGGGCAGGCCGCGTTCTAGTGCCTTAATAGCGAGTTCGGCGTGGACGCGTGGTTGGCATGCGAGGACATGTTAGCTGCGGACCCCTGAATCGTGATTTCTGGGCCCTGTTTATGCGCCGGTCTCCGTCCAGCAGGTCCAGCAGGCCCCAGTCAGGCCGTCAGGCCCTGTTAACGCCCTGGCTTGCCCGTCCTGTCACGTCTGCCAGTCTGCTGCTGCACTTCACCATCGTGCGACGTGGGGGACTTTGTCACCGGCCTCTGCCACTCTATCCGTAATCCGTATCACAGCTCAATCTAATATTTACTACTACTCCCTCCCGCCTTCGTCTTGGCATACTCCGAACAGCAGGAGAGCGGTCACTGTCTAATTATCAACAGTCGCGACCTAGGCGAGACAGCAACGGACAGAGGCAGCTTTCACTCCTTTGTCCCATCTTCACCGACAACATCAGCGCTCCAATTCCGAATGTCCTCGGAGAAGTGATCCCCCATGGCTGCCGAAGGAGCGCAGGAAGTCGACGATTTTGGCTTACCGATCAGGAAGAATGTAAGCCCTCCAGCCGACAAGGAAGAGAACGTGCCCTGCGACGACGACAAGCCCAATGTTGGGTCCAAGGAGAAGGCCGAGGAGGTAGCCAAAGCCCCTCCGGAGACAAGCGCAACTACCGAGATCAAGGCTTCGGCCCCGACCAGCACTGAAGACGAAACCAAGCAGCCCGACCCAAAGCCAGAGTTACAGACTCTGGGGTCCGCCACCAAACCAGGGACTGCCCCTGCCTCGAATAGCGACAATGCTGGCGTCCAAAACCCTTCTTCAACACCTACTCCTGAGCGTACAGTCACGACCGAAGTGCAAGAAGTCAGCGATGTGACGACACCGAAGCCTCCACAATCCCAAACCGAAGGCGAGAATCCGCCCAAGGAAGAACAGAAAGAAGCTACTCCGACCCTCCAAGCGAAGCCGGAAATCAAGCCACAGAAATCGCATGACGGAGGTTTCGTGGTCTATAAACAACAAGCCCCCTACGTCTTGCCCGATTCCAAGAAAGAAGGAAAGGACGCGCCCCGTTCGAAACACAGCCAGAAACTTAGCGAACCAAACACGAACCATGAGGTCTCCGGCTTCTCTCACCAGGCCTTGACAGCCCCCAAGGAGGAGCCCAAGGAAGATACCGATGATGGCTGGCAGACCATGCCGGCCTATGCCCCCTACGATTTGTACGATGACAACAACAAACTGATCGCAAAAGAACACAATCCCGACGAAGATGAAACATATGGCTACGCCGGGTTGGGCGGTGCTGGCAAGGGATACACCCGCGTGCTGGACGACGAGGATGCCGAATCGGAGACGAGTATGGACGACAATACCCGATACCTCTTCAAAGATGTCAAGAAAACGACAAGCATGACGGATCTGAACGAAGATGGTAGAGATGCCATGTCGCAATTACAAGCCACCAAGGACCTGTTGACCGAGGGGCAGAGGATAGCCTATGTGGGCATCACGCGACTTGAGCTGGCGCAGATGATCAAAGCCGCCGAGAGCTTGGAGCCGATGCGGAAGGTTAAGAAGGATATTCAGTTGGCCGCTGAGGCGATGCAAATGTGGTCACAGAAGACCATGGTTCGGCTCTACGCCCACATGGAGATCAGCCCTGCAGAACAGATCATGATCGAGCAGCTGGCGGCGCACGGTGTGGTCCCCCAGGATCTGACTCCGACTTTGATGCAGAACGCCCGAGTCAAGAACCCAATGGCGGCCGAGGGTACTTCACTCGGGTCACCCAGCCTACTCAGCGAGGCTAGTTCGCGGCCATCCACGGCGCGAAGTTCGGCCCATGAGGAGGCGGCTGCAGAACCACCGCCGCCCTACGAGACGCATGAAGGAGAAGAGCTGCCTGAAGTAAAAACACCTAGCCAACTGCCCAACACCAACTCACTCGATATCGACTTGCGATGGACGGTTCTCTGCGACCTGTTCCTCGTCTTGATTGCTGACGGCATATACGACGCGCGATCGCGGGTGCTTCTGGAAAGGGTGGGCAAGGACTTGGAGGTGCCGTGGATAGACATGTGCAGATTCGAGAAGCGCGTGACCGACGCTTTAGAAATGCAACAAGAAGCCGACCAGGAAAACTGGAACGAGGATGAGCATTTGGAGAACCGGAGGAAGCTTGCCCTGAAGCGACGCTACGTCATGATGGGTTTGGCTACCGTCGGAGGCGGCCTGGTGATCGGTCTGTCCGCTGGTCTGCTTGCCCCTTTGATCGGTGCTGGTCTTGCCGCCGGCTTCACCACCATCGGTGTCGGAGGTACCAGTTCGTTCTTGGCGGGTGCGGGAGGCGCTGCTGTCATCACGTCAGGTGCAGCAGCGTCTGGTAGTTTCATGGGTGGCAAGGCTGCTGGCCGGAGGACCGGTGCTGTCAAGACTTTCGAGTACCGGCCCCTGCACAACAACAAGCGAGTGAGCCTCATTGTCACCGTGTCGGGGTGGATGACGAGCACGAACGATGACGTCCGATTGCCTTTCAGTACAGTTGACCCCATCATGGGTGATCTGTACTCCATCCTATGGGAGCCAGAGATGTTGACGAGTATGGGTGACACTATCAATATTTTGGCAACAGAGGTGAGCGAGCATTCATGGTCAAGACGATCAAAACATCTGTACTAACTGCGTATAGGCTCTCACTCAAGGCCTCCAACAAGTATTGGGCAGCACCATTCTCATTAGTCTGATGGCGGCACTGCAGTTGCCCGTCGTGCTGTCGAAGCTCACTTACCTGATCGACAACCCATGGGCGGTGTCTCTTGACCGGGCGTGGTCCGCTGGTCTTATCCTCGCAGACTCCTTAATCGACAGGAATCTAGGGTCGCGTCCCATCACCCTCGTTGGTTACTCGTTAGGCTCTCGCGTCATCTTCGCCTGCCTTCTTGAGCTTGCGAAAAGAGGCGCGTACGGAGTGGTGCAGAACGTTTATATTTTCGGCTCACCCATCGTGGTCAAGAAGGAGGAATTCCTTAAGGCCCGCACTGTAGTGGCTGGCCGATTCGTCAACGGGTACAACAGGACCGACTGGATCCTCGGTTATCTGTTCCGTCTTACAAATGGTGGCATCCGACGTGTTGCCGGCTTGGGTACCGTGGATGGCATCCCCGGGGTAGAAAACATCGACTGCACCGACTTTGTCGTCGGGCATATGGAGTACAGAACAGCTATGCCTAAATTGCTTCGAGAATGCGGATGGACGGTGGAGAGTGACGAGTTCGGCGAAATCGAAGATCCAGACCCGGAGAAGCACAGCGAACGGCAAAGGGAGCTTATCAATGAGATCGAAGAAGCTCGCAAGGAACTGGAGAGGGAAGGACAGGAGGCAAGTAACAAGAAAAAGAGCAGATGGAGCATCTTTGGCCGCAAGAACAAGGGGCAACGACAGGAATGGGAGCTTTACGACGACAAAAAAGGCCCGGCATCGAAGGCTGAAAGCCAGGGCGGCGACGTGCTGTTTGACGTCGACGCGATCCGCGCGGAGATTTCCAGGGACGAAGAACTGCAGGTCAAAGAGCTGGCGTCGACCCTGCCGCCGATGAAGCTTGATGTGGCCTCGACTTCTTCACCGACCACGGCGGCGACCACGAACCCCCGGGACTCGCTGCGCACAGCCCACAGTGACCAGGGCTCTACGTCCACTTCCAGCTGGCGGCGACCCTCTTTCGAGCAGCAGCACTCGGCCGGATTCGGCGCCACGCATTACCACGAGGACGACCACGTCCGGATGACGTTCGACTCGCCCTTCCGCGAGCCGGACCACAAACCCTACTCGCCGCCGGCGGCCGTGCGGCCGCAGAGCAACCAGTCCTCGGCGCCCAGCGAGAGGCCGGGCTTCAAGTCGTCCCAGACGGTCCCCAACCTGCCGGGCTCCAACCCCTGGGCGGACGACGACGACGACGACGATTTCGGCAAGGAGAAGGAGGTTTCCATGACCTTTGCTTAACTCAAGCGGTGGCCTGGAGAGGGGCGGGGAGGGTCTGGGGCGTGTGGGAATACATACATTGTCACGCAGATCACTTGTTCACGTAGACCACGCACGGTGCATGGATGATTACCTAGGCGAATTGCACGGCTGTTGAATTTTTACCTGACGTTCCGACTTCGCATGACGTGTCTTGCTCGCGGCTTGTTTGCATAGTCTATAGGCTCGGGTATGCTTAACTGCAAGTGACTGGAATGTCGAGGTTGAAGGAGTAGATATACAAGTGCACACGGAGCGGATGCTAGTTCGGGTATATCTGGCGGTGGTGGTAGTTGAGGACCTTCACAGAGGGCGGGAGGGGAGATGCAGTATGCATACGCTGTATACCTTATGTACCTACCTGATCTCGGGTATCGAGATGGAGGATCTTATTAGTTGCCAGCGGCTCTATAATATGGAATTATTACTAGGTTGTTCATGCCTGCCTACTGTCTATGGGTGCACGCATGAAGTGTGTGTCTTACGGTAGTTAGTGGGTTTGGGAAGTGGTTTTGGGACTTCCCTGGCTACTGCGCCGGCGTGATTCTCACTGTCCGGTGAGGTTACGTCTACGTAGGGTAAGACAATAAAGCACAAGTCTCCGGATATCTCACAAGACGTAGCTGTCCGCAGCCGAAAACGTCCGATAAGTGTGGCTCTTTACCGCTTCGATTGTTGAATTGGGGTGGGTTGTGCATTTTGGAGCTGCCTCAGCTGCGGTTGGCGGCGGCGAGCTGTTTGTTGGTGAATTGGGATCACGGAAGCACACCCGGTGACGCTGACCCGGCGGCCCGAAGGTCGTGGGAATTGGCAGGGTAGGTAGGTTTGTTCTATCTTAGTATTATCTCGGTTTCCTTCCAGCGGCAAGCGCCATTCGATCTTGACAACTCGGACTGTACCTAGACAACCGTAGCTCCACCTCGTACGCGCTGGTCGTGAGTTCTAGCCGCTGACAGAGAGCGCCCCCTTCCATCCGATGAAGTCCTGGGAGGGGAGGGGCTGTCGGCGCCTATGTAAGACCCGCCTGCAACGGACTGCGGGGTCCTAAATGGAGGCCATAGCCTCGTTGTTTCAAGCGCTGCAAGAGAGGCGATACTGTTGGCCGTCGTATAGGGCGTATTGAGAATGAATTCTCGGCGTGTTGGATACTTTAAGTACCTACTGAGAGGTATTTGAATCACGTTCATTCAGCATGTCCACATGGGCTTGGCGCCACCGGCCCCCGATCTACGCACTCGCTTCAAATGGCATCTTCTCCAGCTGGAGGTATCCTTAGATATCTGCTCCACCGTTTGGATCTTGCATCGATTCCCGAGGGATCCCATCGATGGGGATGCGATGCCGCTTGGATCACTGGATTCGGGGGGCACAAGGCAGGATGCTGTGGCACGTACTTCGTTGTTAGCCACGGTGAACGGGAACGGGAGTCGGACAAGATGGATCAGACGGGAGAAGTGGTGTTGCTATTTATTGCTACAACCCCGTCCCGTCCCTCCAAGTCTGAGCTTGGGGTCCCGGGTAAGACAGCTTCTAGCGCCAGGTCACCTTATGTAATAAAGAGGGGGTGCCACCGGGGAAGGGCCTGTAGCAGAGATCAGGCAACTGCGTCTGGCCAACTCGGGTTAGAATGCGTGGGTTGAAGAGTCAGCCGCACTGGATCGAATGATACCCTTGGTGGGCTCAGCCCCGTCTGACAACTTTTCCTTATCGCTTTCCCATCCACCACTGCACCATTTCCATCTCCCAAACGTGCAAGACGTGCCGGACGATTCGCAGCAAGTCCTGCGCCTCAGCGGTCTAGGTATATGCCCTCGGCTCAGATCAGCCTGGGATATCCGTAAGAGAAGGACTAAGTTAATAACAAAGCCTCGAGTCCCTTTCACCAATCTCTTCGACGTCAGTGCGTTCGTTGCCAGCTGAGAGTACCTTAAGCTGCGAGTCTCGTCGGTCATCGGAAACCCTTCCCCAAAGGGGCCAACTCGGCTCTGAAGGATCAAGAACCCTCACCCTATTACGCACCGCCCTGTGCGAAGCAGGCCGTGGGCGCGGAATGATCCCCGTGGACCAATCGCAACCGCTTTGCAAGTCCTACACGCGTCTTTCGGTGCTGCCAGCCTGCTTGCTCACGTTCGGCCCCTCCCTCTAGACAGTGAAAGGCAGTCGTCCAGATGGCCAAACTGCAAGATGAGATGGGAATTGCGCTTTGCTGCAACCATGTCCAGCTGGAGATCCCTCATTCGCCCATCTATCCCGCTCATGCGCCTAAACAACTTGGGATGTGATGGGTGGGCGGGTGGTACTGCAGCCCGGCAATCACCAACAACATGCAGTTGAGACGTCATTCCGGTCCGTGTCGTCCTTCGCTCACCTCAGGAGCCTGGCTTGCTTGGCCAGAGCCTGCTGGGATGCTGTCTGTCCTATCCTATGCGCTGGGCTGATGATCTGAAACCCCAAACCGTTTATCCTTACCCGTTGGCCGCTTGCTCGCCTCCAAACCAGCTGGAATGTGGCGGCTTCATGGTCAATGGCATCAGTTTCGTCGAACGGGAGATGTCAAGCGGCATCTTGCACTTACCGTCGATGTTACTCTTCCTTTCGTACGGGCACAACCCTGTGGCTTGTTCGACAGTTCGTGGGTCCGCCTGCCCAAATTAGCAGCACAACAGTAACCTCTGAGCCCTACCGCTCCGTCTACTACCTTATTAGCCTATTAGGTACTCATTGCAACCCGGTCTTGCCTGTAGCATCAGCGACCGTGAACGACAAGGCTCGTCGGTCTATAAGTCGGTCGGCGCACAATAGCGGCTGATATGCGGGCAGAGAGTGCAGGCAAGCGGTCAGGTCACCAGAGACCGAAAGAGCAAAAGAGAAAAAAGACCATGGGTCCGCTAAGCTAACTATTCCGCACTCCAGGCTGCCCCCGTATGGTTTTATGGGCTGGCGTTGATCTTTCCGGGTTGGCATCAAAGGCCCAATGGATCGGCCTCGTCAACTCCCCCTCCACCACCCTCGACCAGTCAAGGAAGTCGTCCGAGGCGCAGCCTGGCCCAGTGGCTTGCTGTGCGCGCACTCTTGCGACGAGTAGCACGCCGTCTTCCTCGTCCTTAGCGGCACAGCTGAAGTCTGACAGGACGTGCTAATATGCAAGAATAATCTGACTACCCTTGCTACCTAGGCCGCTGTCCTCTCAGCTTTCCCGTCTTCACACACACACACACACACTCTCTCTCTCTCCCCTACTTGCACACTCTGTCTCCCCCTCTCTGCTGTTCCATTCTTGCCTGCCTGGTGCTTTTGACCTAGTTGTTGCGAGTTGTGCTGCTTCGAGCGGCGAACAACTCTAGTGTGCCCGGAGAATACACTACACATATACAATTCTACGACTGGATATGCATTGAAGGTCGAACTATCGGAATATCTGAAGCCGGGATAACAGGAAAACCTTACGGCTCGAACACACTCACCCAAAGATGCGACTTAAAGCTTCGCTGTTTGGCCTTTTGACCAGTGCGACCGGTCTGGCCGTTGGACAACCTCCCGTTGATGATGGCGCGCCGACATTGACCACGGCGTCCTCAACGACAATCCCAACAACGCCTGGCGCCGACCCGACAAAGGCGCCAGCTACCACTAACGCGGAAAAGACAAATGTTGACATCACCCCCAAAACGTCGTCACCGCCGGCAACATCGACCAGTCCAGCTGTTTTCGTTCCGACTCCATTTCCCAGCGAGGGGTTGTTCCAGTTCAATCCGGCGACTCCCTCTAATCCCACCATATCATACACGAATGCTGGTACCGTCGCGGGCCTTACAGTCACGGCTGCTTCCTTGCACGATAACGACAACAATGTCATTGCCTCGGTGACTATATCGAATTCAAATTCTCCCACTAGCGGGGCCGGCAAAGAATCGGAAGACTCTGACGAGGAAGCTGTCGGGCGGAGACAAGCAGCGGTGCCATTACTGAGAGGTACGCTGAGCTCTGCTCATAACGAGCATCCAGACCATATCAACGTCGCTAATCAAACAAGTAGGCGTCGGCAACTCTGTTATAATTCCTTTTGATGGGCAAGTGGAACTGACACAGCACTACGGGGCTGTCCTCTACTTGGAGTTTGCATGGGAAGGTGAAGACGAAAAGGGCTCAAGTTTTAGCCCACCTCTGGCTGTTTGGTCGGATGAGACCCAACGTGCCGCTGCATCGACCGCTCTAAAATGGGCTCACGACACACTTGGGTCCACAGGCCCCTACAGGACCGATAACATTACACCCAGTTCCCCATCTTCGACCGGGAGTAACGTGGTCCCTACTTCTTCGATACCCTCCGCCACTCCAGTCGACGAGGTCTCCACTGGACATGGCCACGGCGGCCTCACGAATGGCGCCATCGCGGGCATCGCCGTGGGCGTGGGCTCGTTTGTGATTCTGCTGATCGCCTTCCTGGTCTGGTTCTTCGTGCTGCGCAAGCGGCGGAACGGCGGGGGCAAAGGCGGCAGCGACGCCGTGGTGGGCGGCTACGGCAACTCGTCCGACGTCGGCACGCACCACGCCATGATCGCCGGCAAGGAGTTCGCGGGCGTGACCGAAACCAACAGCCCGCACCACTCGACATACGCTGTGGGCGGCGTCGTCGCGCCGGAACCACACCATCACCACCAGCACCACGACAGCAGCGGCGACGGCTACGCCCCCTACACCGACCGCGTCGCCACCCCGCCGTCCGCCACCAGCGCCCACGCCCCCGCCCACAGCACCACGGACCTGACGCGCGGCGGCGGCGGCGGCGGCGGCGGTGCGGACGGCACGGCCACGCCCCCCGCCGGCGGCATCAACTCTCGCTACGCGCACCTGGTCGAGGAGGGCATGACGGAGGACGAGATCCGCCGGCTCGAAGAGGAGGAGCGCGTGCTGGACGCCGCGATCGAGGAGTCGGGACGCGGGAGCAATCGGGGCACGCCGACGCGTGGGTGACGAGGTGGGATGAGGGATGAGAAGAGTGAGGAAGAACAAAATTCTAGCGAGTGTTTCTAAGTTCGTTGCGTTGGAGGATATACCGAGCAGATAAGCTATGTTATTCGATCAGCGGAGTTGTGGATATGATGAATGTGCCCTTTCCTTATCTGGGGTGTGATGTATATGTTGCCTGTAAATACGTAAGATGTGTAGACCGCTTGGGATTGATACCTTATGGTGTGTGGCATGAAGTAGAGGCCGGGACCTAACCACGACGTAGTTGGAACTCAGAAATCATGACGAACTACATTTCCCCTTCCATCTCGCTTTATTGATACACCATACAACGCCTTGTCGTTCGCTGTCAGATACTACGGCGGCCGTCTGTACAGCGACCCAGAGTGGCCCCGAGACAAAACAGTATATGAATATGGTTCAATTTGAAAACCTGTTTTACATCCAGAGCTCCACGAAGCAATTGAGCCCGACGCGGTGTCCATGTTTTAACGCCGTGGCCTACATAGACTCTCGGTCTAGCACTGCAAACCTGATGCCATATAAAACCTGCTCCATCAATGGGGAATGTAGCACGTCGAGTTTGTAGTAGCCCTTCACTTCAATACCCGCATCCCCCTGGCGTCCGATGCCTGCGCCATACCTCCTAGTTGCGGCCAAAAGTGAAGAAACGCCCGACCATGTTGCTTGCGATGTTACCGGCAAGGTTACTCGAGTACAGGGCGCTGCCAGCCAGGTTGGAGGCTTGGCTGAACTTGTCGCAACGGGAGAAGGCGAGGCTGTTGGTGATGGTAAGGACGAGGGCGATCGCTGTAAGGAACATCGTTTCGTCAGCATATCTTTCCACAACCACTCACACACACCCGGTCCTGGTTCTTTCTTCCAGAAGCCACGTTCGCGAACCTTGCCCTCTCCCCCATCCAAATGCCCCCGAGGACAAACAAGCAAATGACGAAGAGGAGTGGAAAGGGGGGCCCGCAAACAGACATACCGACCAGAGGCAGCCACATAAACTTGAAGCTGACGATGGCGACGATGGCCAGGGCGACCCACAGCACGGGCTGGGCGTAGATGGCGAGCCAGAAGAAGCGGGCGTCGGTGGCGTTGACGACCTTGGTGCCGGGCTCGCTGCTCTCGAACACCCACTGGCTGTCGCCGGTGGCCGGGTCGACCTCGTTCCACCAGCGCAGGCCGACCAGCCGCCGCCCCGCGATGTTCTTGAGGTAGTAGAAGTCGGCCGCCAGCAGCAGGATGGTCACGATGAAGATCATCACCATGTTGTCCGTGAAGATCACCCCGAACAGGTACACCAGGAGCGAGGCTGTGGCGCGACGACGCGGACGCGGGTTAGTCAAGTACTTAGTTACCGCTCGTGTGCGGTTTGGCTAGGGAGAGGCGAGCCAGATCGGCGGGGCAAGCACGCAGATGATGCAAGGAGAATGATGGCCATGCGCGCAAACTACTCACAGATGCGGAACGCGAGGAAGGTCAGGAGGGTGATCGGGTGGGAGCTAAGGCGCCAGCTCAGTGAGCCGGGCTGCGGTTGCTGCTGCTGCTGCTGTCCCTGCAGCGGTTGTGCCGACTCCATTTGCGCTTCGTTCATATCGATCTGTGTGGTGCGGCGGTGGATGGAAGGGGAGGGGATCAGGACAATAGGAGGAGGAGCATGCGCATGTTCTGTCGCGGTCGAGGTCGAGATTACAGGGTCGCGATATACTGTCCAATGGAGCGACGCTGGCGTTGAAGCTACGGTAAGCTGTTCTGGACGTCGCTCGCTCGCTCCCCCGGCGCTGATAAGGTGGCTTATCGCACTCCCGTTACTGCATACCCCCGCCCATTCAGGGAACCGTTAAGTTCGTGCCGCGTCCGGGGAATCTCTCTCTCTCTCTCACTTCTCATACGAAATAGACAGACAGTCATGCTGAAGGTTTGGGGTGGCATTGAAACTATTCGGACAATTTGACTATCTGATTCACTACGATAACTCATCTGGTACAATCTTAATTCCAGCTCATTTCTCCAAGCTAGAAAGGGTACGCTCTAACTTCGTCTTCGCGACTGAGGTCGAGCCCTCTGGCGACCTGTTCTTCGTGTTTCTTGTCCAGGTACTCCAGCAGCACCTCGCCATACTGCTCTTTGCCCTTGTACTTGCTGACGTCGTCGCCCCAGCTCCGCACCGCACTCGCCAGCCGCCCCGGGACGTAGTCCTCCTCGGCGACCTCGGTGATGGGGTGGAAGTAGGTGCGGATGGTGAAGACAACGGCGCCGGAGCGGGGCAGGCGGCGGAGGGTCTGGCGCTCGGAGCGGAACATGTGGTGCTCGACGGCGCGGTTCTTCTCGGCGGTGCTCCAGCTGTGGCCGGGCGCGTCCTCATCCCCGATACTCCACGACCAGGCCAGGTCGTCGTCCACCTGCAGGAAGTAGTTGTTGCGCGCGACCAGGTCCTCGGGCCGCAGCCGCCGGAAGAAGTTGGTCATCCCCTTCTCGAGCTTCGACTCGAACTGCGGCACCGACCCCGACGTGTGGATCGCCGCCAGCGCCATCCCGAACTTGTCCGCCAGCCGCCAGAACCCCGCCAGCAGCACCGCCCCCGCCAGCAGGTAGTACTGCCCGTCCGCCCGCTCCACCATGATCGCCAGGTCGTCCTGCACCAGCCGCGCGCACGTGCGCATCGGGTCCTCCGCCAGCGGGCGGGTGGCGATGTCGAAGCGCTCCCCGGACCAGAGGTTGTCCAGCCCCTTGTCCGTCCGCCGGTACAGCGACGGGTAGCGGGCGGGCAGGTACTCGGCCAGCTCCTCGAGCAGCTCGACCGCGGCCGGGTAGGCCTCGGGGTCGGTGGCGCAGCACCGGGCGCCGCGCTCGCGGAGCCGCCGCGCCTTGTCCGCGTGGAAGCGCGGGAACTGGTTGTCCAGCTCGATCCAGTCGGCGTGCCGCGCCGTGCGCAGGCCCATGGTCACGTGGTACTTGGGCCCGTACCGGAACGGCCGGTACGGCAGCGGCTTGGTGCCCTCGAGCGACCACCCCGGGTACGGGTCCGGCCGCGGCGGCCGGAAGGCCGACGGCGTCCACTTGCCCCATTCGCGCGCCGCCGGCGCCTTCTCCAGCCCCGGCGCGGTCGGTGTCCGCGGCCGCCCGGCCGCCTGGCCAAGGCGTTGTCGTCGCACCGCAAAGGCGATGGCGCTGCCGAGGACGAGCAGGAGGAGCAGCAAGAACGAAGCAGGGTGGGAATAGTGATGGTCCAAGCACTTCCCCCCGAATGTCTTGATGGTGTCTAGAAGGCGAAGGCTGGATTCCCGTGCCTCATGGTACGCCCCAGTGGCCCTCTTGGGAACCTGCGCCAGCGTCTCGTCCATGTTCAAGGTAATGTGATAAAGGTATCAAGTTTCCCAACGCACCTGTGTCGCTCATTTGAATATCCAAAGACAGTAGGGGAAGGTGGGTGTTGAGTAGGCGTTGGTGCTGCTCTATAATGGCTGCGCACCTTGCCATGGGCAGTCGTGCCTCATTATCACCGTTCTCGGCGACCGATTGGGTTCCACGGTCTAGCGACGTGGATGCCGACTGGTTTGTGACCTCACGCGTGACCATTCGATTGCTCTGGCTGCATGCAAGCTGGCGCGGATAGGAGATATCTCGGGCTTGACCTTGGGCGAGCAGCGTATCGTCCGCCCGTTCTCGGACGTCTATCTCGGCCAATCCTCGATAAGCTGCTGTAGCTCACTTATAGGCTTGACGCATGGAATGGCGATCGCCTGAGCTGTGTATACCAAGTCAGTGCAGGACAAGCACCCCCAAGCAAGCTGGGGAGCTTCGTATAGACACGTCAGAGCAGGTCGCACATTACAGTCTCTGCTCAAGATCTCGCAAGCACGTCTAGTGGCGAGTATAGATAAGGTTGCGACTCAGGAGATAGATAGACTCCAACTGGCTGGTGATCCATGCCCATTGGGTGATGCGATACTTCCCCGCTCCGATCGTGTCTGGTCCTCATTAGTCTGGAGATAAGGTGACCTCAGGTGAGTCTGTTCCCCGCAGGAAGACATCTTTCCTATCTGTCCATGCAGTCTGTCCTGATTACGTATGCATATACCATGCCACAGTGGCAGCCAGGGACACCGAAGGAAGATTATCCTGAGGTATGTTCCATGCACATCTCGAGCCACTGTTGGGACTTTCACAGCTGGTCAAGTGGTTACGTAGTGGTTGCGCCCTCTCCTTTGCTCGGCCTTGACGTCTCTTCGCTTATCTCAATCCTCAAGATATCGGCAGTCAAGAGCAAGTTTCATCATCTCCCCTCCCCAATGTCACGGGGGTCGTGCCACGAACTAAGTATGGTCTCTGATAGCTACAGCAGTTGAAATCATATCCATGAACACGATCGATCTTCCACTCATCTACAATTATTCTCCCGCTTACCTGTCGCCAAGCCGTGTGCGTAAAATGGCGGAAATGAATAGTCTCTGACAATTATCCTGACTGAGAATGGCCTCCCTAGAGATTCCCCGTCTGCCCGGTTCAGCGGGTGCGAGCTTGTAGGTGACGCGTCCAGCAAAGGATTCTTGTTGCTTGAAACACCTGATCGCTAATGTCGATCCGGGACCCGAGCCGGATTATCACTCATCGAAGAACATTTGAAAATCGGAGATGAGTTCACCACGATCGGAAATATAGTCCAGACCGCTGTAGGAAAGTATAATATGTGATTGGTGGAAATGGCAAAAAATTCCTGGTTGTGAAGTGCTCCAGAACTGCCAAGTCCACTGAGACAGCAAGGCAAGGCTCTCGAAAACAACTTCATTTCCTCGGTGATCCAACAGACCGTCACCTCTTTAGGCCAAGACTCTTGGCCCAAAAGATGAAGGCTTCGGAGAATAGCCACCAAATGACTAACGGCAAGTAAAACCGAGAACCAAAAGAGCCCTCACGGTCACTGCCGGCCCAGTGCCAGGCTTGGCTTGGTTCGGAGCTTGCCATGATCCACTTCAGTGGCTCCGAACCGACAGGGCGGGAACCTTTCATCGTATCCTCTTCGTTTCATGTTTATCCCACCGAACTGCTTCCAGATCTGGTTCTCATCGTATATGCCTCCCTTTTCTGCCCTCGCGATTCCGGAGGTAGCCAAAAATACTTTTCCTTGGCGGAGAGCACCGCTGATCTCTTCCATGACCGTTCGTCTTCCCCGGCCCTGGGATCACGGGTGGGTCGCCGGTAGTGGCCGACTAGTTCAGAACTTGGAAGATCCAGTGTGGTATGGACTCATGGAGTCGCGTGCGTGGGCGAAGCTATCAAGTAGACGGAATGTGAGTTCCGGATGGACCTTCGGAGCCGGGCACTCTGCCGAAGGGCGACCGCGAACGGGGGTTTCATTTCCCACATTTCCCAAGAATCATGATGAGACCAAGTACTTATACCACCAGCACGGTACTGCATCACGCCGGTTGGTGTTTCGATTCAGCTTCTTGATCATCCATGAGTCGGTTGTGAGTTCGTGGGCGGTGCCTCCCTTCATTCTTTTTCGTCAGTCTGAGACTGCGTCCTGTCGTTCATTTTAGCTCAAGCAGCGTTACGATCATTATTACATTCACACGATACTCTCTTTCAAAATGGCCCGTACTTCTTTCTCGTCCCTCCTTTCTCTGCTAGCAGTCGGGCGCCTTGCCGCTGCTGCAGTAAAATCCACAGTCCCTTATACCGATGACAAAACTGGCATTACGTTCCAAGGTTACAGCGACGAAGACGGCTTCAGATTCGGTATCGCCGTACCGGAAGAAGTCACGACGGATTTCATCGGTCAGATCCAAGCCAGCATCACGGAAGGATGGGCTGGTGTGTCTCTGAACCAAGGCATGATCGATGCCCTCTTGATCGCAACCTACCCCAATGGCGACAGCGTCACTGCCTCCCTCCGAGAAGCCTCGGCATACTCCAACCCGGGGCAATTCGACGGAGACGCGAAGCTGATGCCGATTGCAGAGGGAACTTACGTGAACGACACCGGCTTCACTTACACTTTCCTCTGCTCGGGCTGCATCCTGGACGATGGCAGAACGTTCACGCCCTCCGACGAAGTTGCTATACTTGGATACGCCATGTCCACGGACAAGGTTGACAATCCCAGTGCTACGGATAGTATCCTGAACTACCACGACACCTTTGGAATGTACGGCATGCACCTGGAAGATGCCGCGTCTGCCGACTTCAAGACCTGGGCGGATATGGCCTCGACCGGCACGCCCACGAAGCCCAGCACGCCTACGTCTCCGTCGCAAGCCCCCACCGCCAGTGCGATGCCCGTCACGGTATCGAACACGACGTACGACTACATTATTGCGGGAGCAGGTGGCGCCGGAATTATTGTTGCCGAGCGCATTGCCGAGAAGGGCTACTCGGTGCTCTTGCTGGAACGCGGAGCTGCTTCGTACCACTCGGCGGGCGGTGAACTGACCATGGCATGGAACGACACGGTATCGCCATTCGACGTGCCCGGCGTCAGCTTCTACTTGAGCCAAATCGACGGCGCGAACGATGCTTTCTGTTCCGACACCGCGGGCATGGCCGGCTGCGTGCTGGGCGGCGGCACCGCGGTCAACGCGCTGAACTGGGTGAAGCCGGCCGAGCGGGACTTCGACGACGGCTGGCCCGAGGGCTGGAAGTGGGCGGACGTCGCGGAGGCGGCCGACCGCGTCTACGAGAGGAACCCCGGCACCATCCTCCCCTCTTCCGACCGCAAGTTCTACGACGACGACACCTTCGACGTCCTCTCCAGGCACTTGCAGGCCAACGGTTGGCAGCAGGACGATGCGATCCAGCACCCCAACCACAAGAGCAAGATGTTCGGGCACACGACGTACAACGTCAGTATATCCATCCTATCCTGCCCCTGAGCCGTATCGATCGGTAACGTTGCTGACATGGAACTACCTACAGATCAAGGACGGTCTCCGGGCTGGTCCCGTGCGGACCTACCTGCCGCTTGCGCAGGCGAGAGACAACTTCAAGCTGCAGCTGAACACCAAGGTCGTGCGAGCCGTGCGCACCGGGTCCACCATCACGGGCGTAGAGATCGAGAAGGACGACAAGCGCCAGATCATCAACGTCAACCCTAACGGCAAGGTGATCCTGGCCGCGGGATCCAGTAAGTTTGCTCTTTTTACCTACCTACGTTCATCGTCCGCCCCCTCCCCCCTTTTTTGGATGCCCCACGGAAGTTCTGACCATACACCCACCCTCCCAGTGTCGACGCCGCGCATCCTCTTCAACTCGGGCATCGGGCCGCGGGAGCAGATCCAGACGGTGCAGACGGGGTCCACGGCGGTGACGCTGCCGGAGGAGGCGGCGTGGATCGAGCTGCCGGTGGGCGCGACCATCATGGACCACCCGATCTGGTACACGGAGTGGACGGTGAACACGGCGGCGGGGGTGGCGTACGCGCCGCTGGCGGAGGCCGACTTCCTGGACCCGACGCCCGAGATGGCGGCGCAGTTCGCGGCGGGCGCCGGCCCGCTGGCCCAGAGCGGCCAGCGCCTGGACTTCTTCACCGACGTGACCAACGCGGACGGCAGCGTGCGCTACGTGCAGGGGACGTGCATGCCGGCCTCCAACGCCAGCGTCCACGTCATCGTGTACCTGACGCACGGCGCGACGTCGGCGGGCGCCCTCGCCATCCAGGGCAACGGCGCCACCACCTTCGCGGTGGAGCCGTGGGCCAACACGGCCGGCGACCGCGAGGCCGTGGCCGCCTTCTTCGACACCCTGCTCGCCTACAGCCGCAACCCGGGCTCCCTGCTCACCTACGCCGGCGGCGCCAACGCCACCGGCGCGTCCATGCTCCGCGACCTCGCCGTCGGGTCCTCCGAGCACTACGTCGGCACGGCGCGCATGGGCGCCGACGACGGCCGCCGGCAGGGCGGCCGGGCCGTGGTCGACCTCGACACCAAGGTCTACGGCACCGACAACCTCTACGTCGTCGACGCCTCCGCCCACCCCGACCTCCCCACCGGCAACACCCAGGCCATGGTCTACGTCGTCGCCGAGAAGGCCGCCGAGAGGATCCTCGCGTCCCCTGAGCAGCCCGGCGGTAGCGCCGCGGCGCGGAAGCTGAGGAGCCGCGGTGGCGGCAGGCTCCGCGGCCACTTGTCCCAGGTCCCCCGTGGATAAGTAAGTAAGTGGGCACTAAAGGGATACTTACCTGCCAGCCTACCTGCCTTCCGAGTAAGGTACCTAGGCAGAGCCAGGAAACGTGGCCTTTGGCAAACAAAGGTCGCTACAGGGCCATTTGCAGATCTATAATGTTGCAGTGGCTTCCTGCTCTTGTTATGGTGATTCGCTGTATATATTCTACCAGTACATAAACATAGTACCTCACCGCTCAGACTTGAGCGTTTTATCAGGATATTCATGTTCCATCGAGCAAGTGATTACTTAGGATTCATCCCATACCCATGGGGTGCTCAGTGCGATGTCTCGGCACCGGCAACAGTGCGTGCTCGTAGCTCCTGAAGCTCTACAGCATCCGTGCCACTGGCCCTTGCGCTGTCATCCCCTCGGTCCAAACCGAGCACGGCCTGCCTGTTTTCTGTGCTGAGATGGTGGCCACGAACCAAGGCGTTGAGCGCTAGTGATAATCCGGCGAAGGCAACATACTGTTAGATAAGTAAGAGTCGGTCAACCGTCGGGACACGCGCGAAGGACACGGAGGCATATGAGAGACCCATGCAAAGAAGACTTACCATGATCCAAACAGATTTCAATGACTGGAAATAGGCTCGTCGGACAGAATCTTGCTGGTCGGAAGGGAGGTTATGAATCAAGTCGACGGTAGCCGAAGCCCGATCTCCATTAAATTGCGCAGCAAGCTGAGGACCCAATTGCTGCACCAGTTTCGGGTTCTCGGCTGTCATTTCGTTTTGGAATATGACGCCGCCCACAACGATCGAGATGGCAGTCGCGATAGAACGGACGAAGCTCATGCTCGCGACGATGGCAGCGGTGTACCGTTCGGAGTTGACGGCTTGCACCGCGATCAGCGGCGGTTCGATGTTCATGCCGACACCGAGGCCCACGAGGACCTGGAAGACAAAGAGACGCGCCAGGCTCTCCTCGAACTTCAAATCGATGAATAGCCCGACCCCGAGGACGTTGAGCATCTGCCCGGCATACATGAGAGGGAGGTAACGGCCCGTCCGTTGGATGAAGATGCCTGCAAACGCAGCCGAGAGCGAACAGCCCACGACAAGCGGCAGTAAGTAGACACCAGCCTTCAAGGCGTCTACTCCCAGCACGGCTTGGGAGTAGAGAGGCAGGTAGTACGCCAGGCCGATGAAGACGTAGAAGTTGCAACTGTACACGGCGTAGGACGCGGCGGACGACTTGGACGTGAAGAGATGCAGGGGGATGATAGGTTCCTTGGCGTACTTCCATTCATTCAGGATGAAGAGGCCCAAGACGACGGCACCGAAGATGATCAGGCATATGATGGTAGTGGAAGACCACGGGAAGACGACGTCGCCGAAGTCGAGAGCCAGAAGCACCATGAGGACCGAGCCAATGACGAGGACACTCCCCAGCCAGTCGATGGACTTCAGTCCGGCCAGTATCGGCGTGCGCGGGTTCGAGACATTGAGGAACAGCAGAAGCACGAGGAATACGACGCCGCCAATAGGCACTGCGCGAGATCAGACGAGCGCGCGGCCGCGGGACGGGTGGACAGTTCACTTACAGTTGATCCAGAAGCACCACCTCCAGCTAGACGGAGTAGCGAACGCGCGTCAGCGAACCAGCTCAAGGCCACATATGGCAAGCTACCCCTTATTTCCATATATATATATATATATGTATGTATCTCGCCGTTTCACCCAAGAACACATCACCAGTTACTTACCCGACATGCAGGGTCAGCAAGCCGCCCAGCACGGGCCCGACCGCCGACCCCGCCGCCCAGACCAGCGACGTGAGCGCGAGCCAGCGCCCGCGCTCGCGCACGGAGAAGGCGTCGCACACGAGGACGTTGACCAGGGTGCCCAGGCCGGCGGAGCCGAGGCCCTGGACGGCGCGGCCGGCGACGAGGGCGGGCGCGGCCGGCGCCCGCGCGCACAGCAGGCTGCCGAGCCCGAACGCCGCCACCGCCGCCAGCACCGCCGGCTTGCGGCCCCACACGTCGCTCGCCGCGCCCCAGAGCGGGGTCGACGCCGTCGAGGCCAGGACGAAGGCGCTGCCGATCCAGACGTAGGCGCCGGAGGACGAGGAGGAGGACGAGGAGGAGGGCGAGAGGGAGCTCACGATGCGCGGGATCGCCGGCGTTACGATGGTGAGGTCCAGCGCGGAGAGCAGTACCGACAGGCAGAGCGGCGCCATGAGCAGGAAGATCGCCGTCGCGGACGCCTGGCTGCTGGTGGTGGTGGTGGTGGTGCTGGGTGCTGTCGCCGTGGCGTTGGCTTCGGCGACGCCTTCTTCCGGGACGGGCGGGGGGCCATGGCCGTCGCGGCGAGGGGGCTCGTCGGTCCGGGCTGTCTCGGGGGCGATGGGTTGCCGGGGCGCGGTGGCCCGGGCGGTCTCGAGGGCGGTGGCGGTGGACGCGGACATGGTGACTTCAGAGCATGCGATGGCGACAGATAGGGCCGTTGAGCTGTGAAGTGGGAATTGGAGTTGAACACGCACCATGTAAGCACAGGCAGCAGACAGACAGGGGTGGATAAGGTCTACGGTCTACGGCTGACACGTAGGATCGAGAGCAGCAATGACGAGGCGAGGCACGTAACACGAAGTGCCAACCAGACCGATGTGATGACAATATACTACTTTATACAATGGCCCTGCGGGGTTGGATCGCGAAAAGCCACTGTGGGGACCGTAAGTAAGTACTTCCGCATTGGGAACCACCGCAAGGAGGCATTGGCTGCTTTGGCTTTCGAAGTGGATGGGTGTCAGGGTACCAGGGACTAACATTACACGATGGAAGACGGGAGTCACGGCCATCTCATTTAAGGTAGTTCAGTGCTTTCACGAGTGTACATCTATTTGTACGTGAGCGGCGAGGGGACGTGCATGGTTTTGTTTATGCCTCCCTCTCCCTCCCTCTCTGTGTGTGTGTGCAAGATCGGTCTGGGAAATTATCGAAACTGGTCTATATAGGTGGAGGACCGGGTTTCGGGCCTGCTGGGGGTTTTGGACCTTTTGGGTTCGAGGGAGAGACCATGGCTTCACGGCGCAACGAGGGCCAGCCAATGGGACCGGGGACCGGGGGACACTTGGGCTCGCCCAGCAGGTTCACGAGGAGCCAGTCGATCGCGATTTCTCGGTAGTCGTCGACCGCCGTATACGACAGGCCCGTGACGTTGACGTCGAAGACAATGTTGTGCGGGTGTTCGACGGTATACCGAGGCCACTTGCGGCACGGAGCTGCTGCGAGGGAATGCTTACAGCCGTCCAGGTTGGGGTTGCCGTCGTGGATGAACGACACCCACATGCGGCTCATCATATTGGCCAGGTCCTTGAGCGTCTCGGGCTTGCCCTCGAAGGGGTCGACGGCGTACCCGAGCCCGCGCGTGTTGTTGAACGCGAACGCCACCTCCTGGAAGTGCGTCGCGCCGTACTCGGCCGCCAGCCCGTTGTGCACCAGCACGTTCCACAGGTACGAGTAGACGGGCACACCGCCCGCGGCGAAGGACCGCGCCGTCAGCCGCCGCCCGCCGTGCTGCTGGAAGTCGCCCGCGAAGGCCGCCACCCGCTTCCACTGCCGGCCGAACGGGTAGGCCGGGGGGCGCCCTGCGAAGGACGCGGGGACGCCCACGGCGGGGTCATCGGGGTAGACCGCTGCGACGCCGGCAGCCGCCTCGAGGTACCCCACGCCCCGGCGCGAGACGAAGTCGAGGAACTGCTGCGTGGTGTTGACGCCCGGCGCGGCGTAGGCCGTGCCCTCGTCGACGTTGTTGCCGAGGAGCAGCGGCACCGGCGCAAAGCCGCCCCGGGCCAGCAGCTCGGCGCCCTGGGCGGTGATGAAGTCGCCGTCGACGACGGCGCCCGGCGACGGCGCCGCGACGTCCAGGGCCGCGCTCGAGTTGAAGATGGCGTCGAGCACCTGCCAGGGCAGCGCGCGCAGGCAGGCCAGGCGGTCGCCCGCGCCGGCGCACCCGGTCTCCTCGGCCAGCGCGTCGAAGTACGGCTGCCAGGCGGCGGCGCCCGCGTACGGCGCCACCGGGCTGCCGCTCTCCAGGATGGCGCCGCGGAAGAGCCCGTCGTGCCGGCCCCCGTACGCCACCAGCTGCACCCCCACGGACCGCGCGCCCGCCGACTCCCCCCACAGCGTGACCTTGGCCGGGCTGCCGCCGAACCCGGCGATGTTGTCCCGCAGCCAGCGCAGGGCCATGCGCTGGTCCCGGAAGCCGAGGTTGCCGGCGCCGGCCTCCTGCATCTCCTTGCTGAACAGGAAGCCCCAGTGGTCCAGCCGGTAGTTGATCGAAGTCGCGATCATCGGCTTGCCCTCCTTTACCGACTGCTCCACGATCCAGGTGAGGTTGTACCGCGGGTCCGAGGAGCTTCCCATCACGTAACTCTGTTATGAATGGTCGGTTAGTGACTCTCTGAAGTCCTCTCCGCTATGTAAGTTGGGTATCTTACGCCACCGTGAATCCAAACGGAGACCGGGAGCTCGTCTCCTTCCGAGACGCCCGCGGGACGGATCACGTTAATCTTTAGACAATCCTCGCTAACTTGGCCATCGATGTTTTCCGTGTCGGCGCCATATCCGATGCACATGTCGCTGTACTCGGTTGCGCTTCGGGGTTCCGAGAAGGAGGTGGCCAGCGGTTGCGGTGCCGCGAAGCGAAGGCATCCGGTGGGAGCTTGGGCATATGGCATACCCAGGAAGAACTCCTGGTTATACGCCTCATTGCGGACACCGTAGTAAGTGCCGTTCACGACGTTCACCGTCGGCGCCCCGGAACGCGCGACATGTTGCCGTCCCGACGACACGGGCGAAGGCGTGCACGTCGCGAGGCAGACGAAGAGCTTTAAGAGGAGAAGTGATGCCAAAGAAGGCATGATCAAAGCTCGACGTGGACAATACTCGTCTCAGTCGACCACTGTCAACAGTAAGACGTGGTTATCCCCGACCTTTTGTAGAGCACCTCGAATCGTGGCAAGCATACGCCTCCAGCATCCAATCTCGGCATTACCTTGGCATCATCGCCAGCAGAGAGGGTAGATGAAGCGGGTTCCGGAGCCGTCTGCCGTCTGCGTAGATTATTATGAACAGCAGCATAAACCATACCAAGCACTCTACTTCACCACTGCATCCGGGCCGACTCCCGTGACAATATACCAGAAGCCTGATGGTCCCTCCAAGCGTCCACTTGTCGACGTTGGTCCGGGATCGTTGGCTTTTAGATCCGGGGCGGACTCGCTCTCGTGACCACGAGTGGACTAGGTCCCTCTTGGCCCCTGAGTCATCTGAACGCGGACCACGACACAGCCTCGAATAGGGCTATATAGTTTCTGTAGGGCTGTAGATCCTGATCAGTAGATGCCGGGGTTTCGGGTGTCGCGTGGGTCGTCTTCCCCGAGAACCTCGACTGAACGGCACGCCTCGTGGACCCTCGCTTGTTCTCGTATTCGAGATCACAAAGAAAACGTCCATCTCACTACATAACATTCACTGTGGGATGTTGCCTCACACAGCCTGGCCTACGTCCGGAGCGCCCTTAGTATAGCTTGGCGGCGGTACCATGATTGCCAGCTCGAAAGAATCATCGCCACGGTATCTGCTCAAGCGAGAATGCTCGACGCTGACCTCCGCCGTCTTCATGATTCCTCCCATGGCGAAGGAAGCGGCCGACTTGTTGTGGTCTCCGGCCTCCACGTCCAGATCTTGGAGTGCTTCTTGAGATTCTTCCCAGCCCCCGGTCGACATAACCAGCGTCGAGCTTCTACCGCATGGCCTTCTCGTCCAGGGCGCAGCTCTGTTCTTGTCGCTGCCCGTAGCCTCTCTCGTGTTTCTGGACTTGCTTCGCCAGTAGCTCCGGTCGCTGGAAACGAGCTCGCGATACAGCATCCGCCTTTTCGGTGTCAGTGGTGGATCAAACAAAAAATGCTGCGAAGTTGGAACTAACAGAATGGGTATGCATGCCGCCATGATGCTGATCGCGGGTTCGGCAAGCGTCCAGATGGTAAGATCGACACGATCATCTGGTACCACCATGTATCAGTAATCGCAATGTATCGTCGGCGATGTGAAACTTACAAGTGATATCTGGACTTGTCATGGATGCGACCTTTACAGCTTTCACGATGCCAGCGACACCTGCGCTGTCCAGCCCGTCAGTGGGTGATTCAACACAGGAAGGATGGAGACTAATGTACTCACAGTGCTCCCATGCTCATGGCAACCGCTACGCCGACCTTCTCCCGCTTTAGCATGCCCATGTTCATTATGATATTCCACGGAAGGAGAGCCAGAACGAAATCCATGATTGCCGAGTAGTCTAAGACGTGTCAGCGGCCGCAAAATTGACTGTGGGGGAGTTGCCAGATGTACAGCCCACGAAGGTGTAGAAGTGATTCAGCTTCTCCAGGTCCCAGCAGGTGCCGGGAACGCTCTTGTCGAAGACTTTGGCGGTTGGCGTGCACTTGGAAAGTCCGAAGATCCAGACCAGGTTCATCGTGACGGTGATGGTAACAATGACGAAGATAATGAAGTACTTCAAGAACGTGTTCGTGACAATTCGATATAGTGTGAATGCGAAGGAGGTCTTGCTGTAGCATGTTGCCATGATACCGAAACAGGCAACCAGGATCGTGTATAGGTTGATGATCTTCTGGTTCTTCTCGTCGATGGTCCAGATGTGACGTCCAAAGCCGAGAGAGGTGATGTATGTGTTGAAAGCCACGGCAATGACCAGCGTGATCTAAGCATCGTCAGTCCCGAGTTGACAGCAAGAGCAGCCATATGATGACGATGATCATGACTTTCGGGGGGGTAGCGTACCCACGCGAAGACCATCAGATAGTCATCCCACCATAAACCTCTCCCCCGCCATTTCTTACAGTAGATGCGCAGGACCAGGAAAACCCCGGCCAAAGCGGTAAGGACCCAACACGAGATGACCAGGCGAGGCCCGTTATTGTCCGAGTCCGAGGCCATCATAGGGCTGTTCGACGCCCGCAGATTTGTGCATGGGGATGGGGAACGCAGAAGCCAAGGGGACCGCAATCCGAGATCCGCGGCCAACTCTCTTCTAATGTAGTTATATTCGAGTAGGTTGCCGGAGGCCCCTAGGCTGATCATCTCGCCGATCTCCTGCGGTACGAAACCTCCAGTCCAATACTTTTCAGGGCACGCGTTTCTCTTGTAATGCATGCCAAGCAACCGAGCATATGGCCTGTCCCCTAGCAGGTCAGAGTTGCCTCCTTTCGTCCATGATCGACGGACCTTACCCGTGCTGCGAGTCAGGACACCAGTGAGCCCCGGACACACCCCCTAGCGATGGAAGGTCTAAACAGCTGCTAGTTCCCAGACTTTATCCCCAGGCCGGGGCAGCAAAAGGGTCCATGTCAGCCGGCGCCAGAGAACTAGTGAGGAGCTACCGACTCCCCGAAACAATGCTATTGCTAAGACCTAGCCTAGAGGGCGACGGTTGTCGGGAAGCACGTCTGGTTAAGCACAGGGCTCAAGAGGAAAAAACCCCCAAATCCAATAGGCCCACGGCCCTAAGTCCTAATAGCGGGCATTCTGCTAATTACAAGCAGCCACGGCACACAGTAACTTCCGTAAGCCCCTGCAAAACCCCGTACAATCCACTTAGCCCGGGGCTAGCCCCCCGTACCTTCCACTTAACCCAAAGCTAGCCCACCGTACCTTCCACTTAGCCTAAAGCTAGCACCCCCTAGCGCCCCATAACCCCCATAATACCCTAAATAAAAAATTTTAATCCCAACCTTATTAGCTTAATTCTTCACCCCTAACCCAACCGGTTAATCCCCCCCCCCCCATCTACCACCCTTTACGCCGCCCTCCGCCCACAACTACGCATCGCAATAATATATAATTATATTTTTTAAAATACCTTTTTAATTACGCATCGAATAATATACGTTTTATAACGATACCGGTCGATTTATAACGTATAAATAAAAAAAAAAAACATAAACATATATATTTATATAAGCAAATACAAGCACTTATATAATAAAATAAATCAGAACTAATACGTCTAATAACTAATAAACCTATATAAATACATCCTAAAACTATACTAACAAATATACGTAAAAAAAACCCCGGGGGTGTTTTAATAAAATAATACACGTAAACGCAAGCAGTTTTAAGCCAGTATAACCTAATATAATAACGAATTTACTAGCGAAAAAAAAAAAACCGACTAAAAACGGCCTAAAACAAGCTAAAAAAAACTAAGGCGGACCTAAGTAAAAAGATTTACGTTTAAAAAATCTCGTTAATTAAAAATTAAACTTAAACGATTTTAAATAAGCGCCTTCGGACCTAGATAACCCTAAACGGTCCTATACGAACGTATATAACACTATAACGTCTAAACCTAAGCCGTTAGCGTTTTAAACGTGGCGGGGCCAGCCTTTTTAGCCTATAAATAAAAATAGATCTATAAATAAAAACCTAAAACCGCTCAAAATAACTTATTAAACAATCGACCGGTTATAAAAAGCCATATATAATAATATACGGTTTTATATTAAGCTTAATAACATATATTTAATCTTATATAAACTATATTAAGTTTATATTAATTAAAATAAACGAATTAAGTATTTAATCGAGCTTAAACCGGTCCGTTAAAATAAAAATCTAATCATTCGGCCCTTAAACATAACTTAATAATAATAACATAATATAATAGCGGCCTTTTTATAATTTTAAAAAACTAATATAAACCTATATAAATAATATTCGTATAAAAACAGCAAAAGTCTATACACTAAATGCGTTATTATTAGTTTAAACCTTTTTATAAGCGCTTATATAAACTACTAATATTTCTTTACGCCTAAATCTTACTTATTTTACGTTAAATATTATAATACGTATTTATATAAGTCTTTATAAATTTATATAATAAACTAACGTAATATATAAGTAAAAAAACAAAATTAAAACGTAAAAAAACGGCTAAAAAGCATAAAAAGCGCGTAATTAAAAACTATTTAATTTTAAAAATTTATAAAAAAGCCACTATAAAATCGTTAAAAGCCTAATAATTTTTAATTAATAAAAAACTAACTAATTAAAAGTTCTAAGCTTAACAAATAAACTTCTTTAGACTTAAACGGCCTTGTTTAAATAACATTAACTTATTATACGCTATAACGCTTTTAAATAATAATTTAAAAGTTTACCTAAGTGCAAAATAATACTATACCGGGCATTTTTACCTAAGTTAAGTTCTTTCGGCACTTTACACCCCTTTATTAGCACTTAATTACTATTTTCGCACCGAAACGATTATAATTAAATTTTAATAAGCGAAAAACATTATATAAAATTTAATTCGGGATTAAGCGCATTTAAAAGCGTTTAAAATACTTTATTTAATTATAAATAAC